>OX421457.1:32260086-32302586 GCA_949126865.1 Montipora capitata | reverse complement strand
GGGAGCAAATGAACAATGACTATGGCAAAGAGTGGGGTTACGGTGATGTATTGAGCTGTCTGTTCTCGTGGAGTGGAGAGGTGTCCTACTGGCTAAATGGAGTAGATATGGGTGTGGCATTTAGGGGGTTAAACCCTGGTGTTAATTGGTATCCTGCCGCGTCAGTTGCAATGGATCAGACCTGCAGCTTCAATTTTGGAGACAAGCCTTTCAGGTATAATGCTAATTATAAAACTCTCTCATCTCTTATGCAACACGCACTCATGGACTAAGATTTGTTGAAGATATGTATATCAGTCGCGTATATGTGAACTGTTTATGTAAAGTGAATTTCATAATCACAGTGAAATGAACAATTTAAGCACTTGTGTCAGAAACAAAGCTACTGTATCTGGAAGACCTGTTTGGTTACGTGTTGCTACACCCTTTGTGGTCGGTTTAAATCTCTTGTGGCAAACTGTTGTATGTTGATTAAATTCTTAATTTAAGCGTATGCGCTTGTTTGCTTGGGTTTGTTTTCATTCAGAGAAAACTCTTTGCCTTTGTTTTCATGTTCGTACGTGTTTGAGTTCATTTTGCGCGATCAAGACACCATTCTCCGGCAAGGTTTACTTGTGTCTTTAAAAAAAGTTAACAACGACGCGTTAGTAATTTCAAATTTTAAAACGAAAGTTTTTAGGATCCTGTTTATAATTTCACTTGGCTGTGAAGATGACCTCCGCCGTAAGTCACCTACAATCATCCTTTTCGGGATTACTTTTGTCCACTTATCCGGACAATCAAATTTCATCAAAACATTCTTTGCGCCCTAAAGCAAAGCTGTTTTTTCAAAAGGCATATACCGTGGAAGAAATTAGACTGCTAGCAGTCCCCTTCTAGATAGTCGCGAGAGCGCGCGAAACAGCCGAGAGCGCACAACGCGGCGAGACTGGAGCGAGGAGAAAAAAACGAAAAGAGACTGCCTCTCCCCACTACCCCTCCGCTCGTTCGCTCCAGTTTTCCGTTTTCGCTCGGCTATTTCGCGCGCCCTCACGACTATCTAGAAAGGGACTTCTAGCAGTCTAGGAAGAAATTTACCTCTTCTCCAATACCAGAGGCAGTGTAAACTCAAGGAAGGAAGGATGTCAGTGCTTAGTATTTTGGTTTACACAGGTATAACATACCGGAAGGCTATGTGGCTGTTAGCCACGTGGTTAGCAATTTGATCAAGAAAACACCACTGAGGCTTTCGTCCTGTTGGACCCCAGTGAGCGGTAGCTTCGAGAGCATCGTTGAAGAAGATGAAGAACTAAATGATGAGGAGGAATTGGAAACTAGCACCGCAGATACTGTTGATCTCGAGAAGACTGGTAGGCGGTTTTATGTGCTTTCTCTAAAATCATCCGAAATGAAGAAGGACGCTTCCTTGCCAACAATCTTTAAGTTTAAATATTCATTTCTGTTAGCTCTGGGTGATTTTTGCCTACTCTGTTAGTTTCTTCACTTGGTTCTGTTTATGATAAAGTTTGTTTTTAAGTGCGACCAATGACATGACAGCTTACTGATGAGAAGTACTTTCCTGTGCTACTGTTTATTATGCTGCACAAGGTGGTTCTTAGTATTTCTTGTCCTTTTGCTGTATTGCTCATTAACCCCTTGAGTCTGTGGGTGAAATCCTTAAGTGTGACCATTCAAGTGAAAGCTACTGAGCAGTGGTACTTTCCTGTGGTGTTGTTTATTATGCTGTACAAGGTGGTTCTAACTTCATGTGCACCATTAAAGACGCCCAACAAAGATTTTGTTAGCTTTCAAATGGAAGCTATTTATTGATGAACATTTTCCCATGTTGTTGCTTGTTATGCTTATGTAGTAGCTACTTATGTTTTACTTAATATCAACGATGAAAGCCGAAAAACTATATATGATATACAGTGCTCATACCTGCGTACTTATCGCATGAATAAATCCGTTGACCACCTGTTTTTCTTTGTTTTTTGTAGGTAACACAGAAGCGAGTTCTTCGCGTGAGAAGGTGGTAAATGCTGACTTGCACATCAAAGACGAAAACAAAAAACCTTTGCAAGTTAGCTATGCACATGAACCCTCCCTGCCTGGGGTGTTTTATGACTCCCGTGACAACAGTGACTTGTGTGACTCATCTCATGACTTTTCACCTGCACCAACAAACCACTCTCTGACCTTCGTAACGCCATCATCTGGCATTTTCAATACTCCCCTCTCCTCTCCGAAAAAAACACAGCCAGGCACTCTATCATTTCCACCAAACAGTATCGAGAAGACTCCACTGGGTGCAGAGGGAGCTGGTGAAGATATAGCCGTTGAAGAAAAACCTCCATGTGAAGAAAAGCACGTGACAAGTACGCCTTATGTGGGGTTTGGCTCTTTTGGGGGATCCGCTGGTCCACTTGATTCGGAACTAGATCCTCCCCTCGATGCACTGTGCGCAATTTCTTCCAGCGATACTTTCTCACGTGAGTTAGGTATGAAATTTGTTCCTGTCTTGCCTAGATTTAAATGTGGACACAAAGGAATTATGCAAGTTAAAGACAATGTGTTCTCTATTGTAGTATGTGAAAAAATCGAATACTGAATATTGCTCATTGGGCTAAAAGCTTCTCTTTTCTGTTTATTTCAAGGCCCGCATTCGCCCAAAATTCATTGCCCATCGTGACTGAGTTTCGTGTAACACGAATTTACCCAAATAGCTGATATGTTGTTTCCCGCGTGATTCGCCTGAGTACATTCAGCCAATCAGATCACGCCTTTGGGCAAGTCGTCATTTTAAAACAAAAACAAACGAAGTAATGTCGGCCTTTAATATGATGGAAAGCAAGGTTTTGAGCACCAAAATCAAACTCGCGATTATAGTGAAGGAGAGGGTAAATTGCTAGGCCTGGAGAGGAATGGAGGTTTTTTTTTTTTTCCCGATGGTACCTCGCAACGGTACGCAATATACCGAAGCTGTTTGGTGGTTGTTTCCAACATTGCTAATCTCTCTTTTTTTTTTCTCTCTCTCTCCTTTATTTAATTACAAATACAACGAATACACAGATTTACCAACTATACAATTATAACTACTTACATCTACGATTTTGCTAACACTTACAATTATTACAATTACAACATACAGGCATAAGGTTATTTGCACAAAGCTAAGAAACGAACAATTCCATAACTCTTCAAAACCAGACCACTTTTCCAGAAAGGCATCGCGTTTGTTTGACATGAATACTATGTATCTTTCTATTTCTATCTTCTCTTCCACGAGGGTGACAAAATCTTCAAAAAGGGGTTTGGCATTATTTACTGCTTTGCAATAGAGACAGTATTTACCAATAAAGATAAGAAGGTTGAGATTTAAACAAGAAGAAAAACTCTTTAGGACACCATAGAGAATTTCTCTCTCGGAAAGGCTTAAGTGATTCTTGAATACGGACTGATACAATTCACCATTGCTAATCTCATGTTAGGTGTTTCTTTGCATGTGTTTCAGAGCGTGTTATACCGTGTCTCTACTTCGAAGCGGAGTTGAAGCACGCCCCATGTCGAGTAAAGCAAGTGGGCTTTATCAACTTGGAAACCAAAGAAAAAATTTATTGTGACATACATGACGGACACCTCCAGCTACCCAAAACGTCCAGTCCTTCTTCTTGCGAGCAAGAGAACCTCAGGATCCCGGATGTTGTTGGTTGTGCTGTTGTCTTGACAACTAGACAAATAATCTTTACTTTAGACGGCGTTCCCACTGGCCAGTTTTATGAATTCCCCGCCTCAATCGGTCACCTCTCTCCTTATATATCATGCACGCGAATACGCTGTAATTATGGACAGCGGTCATTCCTGTTTGAGGATGCGAACACGAAAGAGTCCTTTTCTTGTAGCGGTTCATTGTTATACGACTGTTTGCAATCGATTAACGCTGTAAATGAGCACAAAGAGAAACTTGTATAAAAAGGTGTCATGGGGGAATTTCTTCCCTCACTATTACAAAATTCTCTAATCTGATTGGTTCTGTGCGCGGCTATTTGTCACGTGGGGTGTCCAATTACAGGTATCCAATTCGAACGACTCCAAATTGGACACCTACGCTGTTCGTCCGTCAATCACATGCCGCACTTGGATGGGGTCTTTCTTGCTATTTTCCCACTGTTTGCAAAACGGATTGAATATAATAATAACTACTCATTTCTATTACTATTACTAATTAGTATTTTGCAAAGCTTGGTAATTAGAAATTGGTCAAGATGACATGAAGTTCATCCAAAATATCAGCGCAATGTCAGTTTTTTGCAATGTCTTTTTTGCTCGCTTGTCGTTCAAATTTCAAGTTCAATCTTGGTGTCACACTGGTTGCGCAGACAAAAATATTACACACAACTCTCTGGAGGCCCATCCATTTGAAGGCTATTTACTGTACTTAAGACTACCAAAGGAGTGTGATGAATTTCACTTCCAAGTCCTGTCGCACGGGACTCCCTCAAACCCAGCCGTCCAATCCCTTTGTAGAGGAAGCCCTGGTGCATAACCTATCTGACCATGGGTGACTTAAAACTAATATATGAAAATATTATGTAAATGTGTAAGTATTTGTATATGTATATGTGTTGAATATGTGTACATACTGTATACATTCATGCGTGGATTAAATTTGTGTGTCCTAGTCATTGGTGCCTCGAGATCTAAACTCTACTTAACTTGTTCCATCGGCCAATTCATAAATATCAAGGACTCTCTTGCCGCAGTTAAGAAGACAGTGGCTGACTCGAAAGCTGCTGGGCCCTTTGGCATCCAAACCGGCCTAAACCGGCCAGACTTAGTATTTTACTCTGTCCAATGCCAGACGATTTTACTCGTGGGAGTCAATGGGTTAATTTTGTAAAAAAGTGTAGATATAAATTGAAGTTGAAAAGAAAACAAGTCGATTTAATCATTGACGGAAACAACCATCCAAGTTTGTTTTGTTTGTTTGTTTGTTATTTATTAGTTAAAGCAGGTTGAAGTTTGGCAGCTATTCAGCTGATGTGGACCTGCTATACCCACCCACCCATATACACACAGATGACAGCCGCAACACCGGGAACTTCATCCCCTACTCTTCTCGAATAGTGTGTGGGTTCTTTAACGTCCCACAGGGAACTAATGAACATGGAAGTTATTTGTGAGGCGGGACCTCCGGCTTATCGTATTTATCCGAGAAGACTTGAAAGTCTAACCATTTGCGGATGTAATTACAAAGGCAGGACTTTCTCCTCAGTTATTTAAAGACCCTGAGTGTTGGTCCGGCAGGAGTCGAACTCACGACCTCCCGCATGGCAGCCCGGTGCTCAACCAACTGAACCAACTGAATGACCAAGTTGGAGGTCATCCGTCTTTTTCCAGCAGAAGATCAAAACAAAACAACTGTGCCAGGGTCCACAAAAACGCCAAAACAACAATAAAGTTGGCGCAAATTTAACTGGGCGTTGTAAAATAAAAAAAAATTGTTACTTTTGCACTTTGACACGCGAGCGAGGGCGCCTCCGCACACATTTTCCCGCCATTTCCCGTCATTCAAAGCGCCTATATCCAAATATGGCGGACAACATCAGATGACTTCTTGCTCGGCTGTTCAGGATTTTCCATGGACAAGTTTGTCATTCGAACCAAACTTCCTTCTAGAGGTGAACGGAAGAGTGTTTTGAAAGAAGACAAGAAGAAACAGGCAACCATTGAAAGCCTTGCGGTAGTACCAGTCATTTGAGTTACTTTTACTTAATAGTCGGCCTGTATGAACATGGGTACTTGAAGTAGAAAAATCAACACCAAACGCCACTGAATTTCAAACAAATTGCCCTTAGAGAATTAGCCCTGGAAAATAGCGTCTTCTTGCTCGGTGACCTTGGCTAAAATTAGAAGAAAGCTAGACCTTTGGAAACCCCTCTTTCTGCACTGTTACCTTGGGAGCAGAAGCCCTTCACTCTTCTTAGATAAGATGGGAAGAGACTGATCTAGGAATATCGAAGGGCCTCTGCCTGCAGGGTAACTATGAGTATACCATCGCCAAATATAGACTAATGAAAGACTTGGGGCTTGCTTCTTGCAAGTCACTTTGGTCTAGCTTCAGAATAGCCTGCCACTTGATATCTTTCTTCAAATGCTCCTCCCACACTGGCTTGCCAAACACATTACCATCAATATTGTCCGAGACTGCAAGAGCAGTTGTTGCATACCCACTGGGCCTTTATATTCCTGGACTGTGGTAGTGTAGGACTGCGGGAGTATCAGTTCCACTTTCATCATTATTCAACTGTGGTGGCAGTACATTTTAACCATTCTCAAGTGGTGGGGTATTCTGAAGTTGCTTTATTCCAAAACATTTCAGGTGTTACATTACCATCTCTATCTTCACAGTTTTTTTGCTTTTAGTTACCTTGTAAAGATACTAAACGACCATCTTTTTAAAGCAAGCGCAAATGGCTTTAGCGGGACTTTCGATAAATGGCCCCCTGATAATGGTTAGACAGGGGGCTACATGTAAGTACATAAGGGCTAATTGCTTGGTTTCCAACCATTTTCTTAACACATGGTGATCACAATAGACCCTGAAAATTCAAGTAAGTTAAAAATTTAAAACTAATACCGGAAATAGAAAGAGTACCTTTACTTTAGTAACCCTGCAAAGTTTCAGCATATCAGGTGTAATATCAGCTGAGAAAATGTAAGTTGAAAAATGAAAAATTTACAGACGGTTGTATGATTGGGTGTATGGCGTATATCCCCAGTCATACAAATGTCTATAAATTTGTCAAATTTCATCTAACATTTTCCCAGCTGATAATAACACCTAATACGCTGAAACTTTGCAGGATTACTGAAGTAAATGTACTCTTTTTACTTCTGGTATCAGTTTTTCATTCAGTTCAATTTTAACCCATTCAAATCCTTTGCCGCCGTTTTGAGGAAGGGTCTATTAATGAAACGATTTTAAAAGCAGCTATTGCAAAGACACTTCAAAAGACCCAACGTCTTGACACTCCTGTCTAATGTCTTCATCAGGGGTGATTCAAGTCATCCCAAAGTGTTTTTTTTTTTTAAATCCTCTATTACCCACATTTTCTTGCATTCATCATTCCTTTCACACGAACACATGAGCCCAATAAATTGATATATTGACCTGCTCCCAGTGGTGGGGCTTCTTAGCTCAGCTGGTGGAGCATTGCAACGGCATTGCAGAGGTCGTGAGTTTGAATCCCGCTGAAGCCACCTGGCCCCAGTTGTTCGAAAGATGGATAGCGCTATCCACCGGATAAATCACTATCCATTGCATAGCACAATTGGTTTCGCTATTACTTATCCACTGGATAGCGATTTATCCGTTGAATAGCGCTATCCATCGTTTGAACAACTGGAGCCTGATGTTTTCGGGTGTCTGTAAGACACAATATTAAATAATTTGTCCAGACAAATGTAAGGATCACTTCAATCTTTAGTCCTTTTTTAGCAAATTGGTAGCGCCTAAAGGCTAGTAATTGATTAGGGTTAGGGTTAACCCTAAACTAATAATAATATACATGAAAAAATTACCTGATTCGGATTGGCTAAGAGCATTGCAGTTCAGGTGCGACACCAGTGCAAAAAAATGTAATACCAGTGCAAACTGCGCATGAAAATTCTGGATTTTGATTGGCTAATAGACAATAGGGTTTGGTGAGAACCAATCAAATCTTTTGTTTCAAATCAAGCGTGCACCCTGAATAGCCAATTTTTCCCTGATTGCATGATATACGTGCATTTCTTCTGCTTAACCATCAAAGTTTTTTATGTACATTATTAGGTAATAACATGATTTCTTTTCGTGCAATTTGGAGTGAATAAGCACTTGTAAATTTTTTCAAAGACTACAAATTTTGGTCGTCTTTGGAAAAAATTACTTGTGCTTATTTATTCCAAATTGCACTTGAAATCATGTGATGACCTACACTAATTGTCAGTCTGGTTGCAATGTGAACCTTAATCAACTTCAGTTGTTGTAAAGTTAGTGTCTGGATACCAACCCACAGTGATGGTGAATCTGGAAATGAAATCTTTGTCATATGACACAAACTTAGAACTCCCATGTAACAATGTATGTGAAATGAATGGTACAAAAAGGAGGGGAAACAATCAGCAAAGAATAATAGCTGATGCAACACAGATAAAAAAAAGTATCATTTTGTTCAAGTCCAAATGGTTTTAGCCCTCATTTACTTGTTTCACCTCCAACGAAAAAAATGTAATGCATCCCAGAGCTATCCTTCCACGGTACAATGTAGAGTTTTTAATCCTAAGAATAGTGAATTCACACCTTCTTTTTGTATGTGATTGAAATAGGTGCTAATGGATGAAATTATTGGGAGAGCAAATTACGTTGTAGACACAAATTATTTTGACATGAGGGAATCATCCTCTTTTGTAGAGCGTGGTTGTGGTAGAAGAAATACAGCGTCTTAAATGTGAACTGGAAAGTGATTATTCCTCACCCGAGGCAATTTATTCATCTTTGAAATTGTTGGGTTCAAAGAATTTATCAAAAGATGTCTTGCTCTCAACAAAAATTGGTCATACAGTGAATTGCCTAAGGCGTCAGGGAAGCAATGAGGCAATCAGGGAACAAGCAAAGCTTGTATTTAGAAGGTGGAGAGGTTTTATCAGAGATACTGAGACGAAAAAGCCTACTATAGAAGTTCACTGTGATAAAAAAACTGAAGTTATCAGAGGCAAAGCAAGGCAATTTTTAGCTGATGCTCTTCAAGTGAAGGTATTATCATACACAGCAAGCCCTTCTCAACTAGAAGTTTAAAAAATGAGTGGTCCTCCAGAACGAAGTTTAAGACCATTTTTCAGGGTGAAGGGTTTTCGTTGTCTGGTTCTTCCCTTGGGTCTTCTGGAAAGGGACTTGTAGCTTCCTGTAACTTATCATGATATTTTGGTGGAGTGTCAAAACTCTAACATCTTAGGGCGTTTTCCTTCTGTCAGAACTGGCTGGTCAGACCCATCAGTTTGCAAAGAAAATGCAGCAATTTGAAGGAACACTTGCATGATAATCCTTTGCATTCTTCTGGAGCAGTAGATATCATCCTTATTAAATTTAAAGGCAGTGCTGAGTTAGTCCTTCCAAATGGCAGCCTGGCCAGTCAGTTCTGTCAAATGGAAAGCGTTCTTAGAATGAATTTGCCTTTACATTCATGTGCCTTTCAAATGCAAGGTTACCCATTATTTCATTCCAGTCAAATTGAAGGGTTGGCAATGAAATCTTGTTAACCCATTGACTCCTCAGGCATCCTAGGATGCCCCCAGTTAACAACTGAAGTAAAATCATCTGGACCCGGTTGTTCAAAAGCCGATTAACTTAATCCAGGATTAGCGTTAACTTTTGTTTCATGTTTTCAACTTTTTGGTGGAAGTTTCTTTTGCTTATTTTTGTTTTTCAAGATTGACTTGTTCTAATGTAAAGTTTTGCCAAAATTAATATCAGCGTTGAACAGCATTTGGGAGTAGAGAAATAAACTCGTCAGTTAATTTTTAATCTGGGTTTTAGAGTTAATCGGCCTTTGTATAACCGGGCCCTGGTGTTAGACCAAGTAAAATCTATCATGTCTCACTCCCAGGGTTCAATGGGTTTATACTACAAAGTCGGTGTTTTCACAACATACTTTTCTAATGTCTACCTCCTTGAACAGTGTCAGACAGCCATGAAATTACCCAAGATGTATTTCCTGTCTTCTTACACTCATTTGAATCCAAAGTGGCATTCCTTCATGACCAATTTCTGTTGCCTAAAGTTCCATGTATTGGTTGGTTTGTCAAATTGTAGCCAACTTTGGAGAAGTAAATAGTTGTTAACTTCAGTTAAGTACTGCTGCCAGTACTGTGCAGTAAAGTTTTTACATTTTTTTTTCTCTGGCCTTCAATTGTGTGGTATTAGCTTGAATTGGTTTAGGACAATATTACCACAAAATGATGTCAGTGTTAACTAACACTTCTCTTTTCCTCTTAGTTGCAGACTTCAGAAACTTTACCTGAGCTGATTGAAAGGACTGTATTTTATAAGCATGGCAGGCTGATAAGCAATGATTACAAGAGAAAGATGCGCTCTTTAGTCTTCACTCTAAAACACAGAGATGCTATTAGAAAAAAAGTGTTGGGTGGAGAAATAACAGTGGATAAACTTGTTACTTCATCTACTGATCAGCTTTCATCTTAGCTAATAAATTTCTTTTAGTTCACTTTACAATACATGTACATGACTGTACCATGCAGTCACAATTTTTGTGACAATGGGAATAGTATTATATATGTATGGGTTATTGACCAAGCGTGAGGTCAAGATGACTGGATATTGGCCAAGTTCTTTTTTTGCGTGTTTATGGACCGAGACGAAGTCGAGGTCCATAAACACGCAAAAAAAGAACGAGGCCAATATCCAGTCATCTTGACCGAACAATCTTGGTCAATAAAGGATTTATTATATGACTTAAAACACCAAAAAATGATCTTTGATCTTGCGGGACCAAGCGAGAAATCCCGAGCGGGCAGTATCGCTCCATCTTGCCCGCTCGGGTAGCCAATCAGAGCGCGCGATTTGGTTCATCTTACCCGCTCACGGAGCTAGTCATATAATAAGAATTATTATTGTCTGCTATAGTCATGTTCTCAGTTGTTCTGTGTACAACTTATTACTATGTTGCATTCATAGATCTGTTCTTAACTTCTCACTTTACTCGAATACCTCATCACAATTCACATTCTGTTGTTGTTGTTGTTGTTGTTGTTTTTGTTTTGTTTTTTTCAGGAGAGTAGTGATAAGATCCACTCGTAAACTTGTACAACCATACTGTTCAATACTGCATTACAAAATGTATCTTTTAATTACATTGTTTTGTTTTAGTAGTAAAGTATAGCTTGTTTTAAATAACATTTCTCATAGAAGCAAAATTTTACGTATTGCCATGATTTGTGCAGCTGTGATTACAAAATGAAAGATAAATTTCTTCCATTTGCAAGCTGCTAATACACCACCTGTAACCAAAACTCTTGTCTCCAGTCTCTTGCATCTATGTACCCAGTTTAATTGAGATGTTCTGACATGCTTGATGGGTTTTTATTCCACTTTTTCTTCTTTTACTGGTCATGAAGGAAACAATGGAGCTTTTATGCTAAAATATGAGTTCTTTCAAGAGAGGTTCATAAGCAATATTGCAGAATTGTTATGCTCAGTGATGACTTGAAAATCTCAAACCAGATTTTCCTCCATTGAGATCTTGTATATGCAATTTTACATGCTTGAAGTAAGTTACATGTTCCAATTCAATTCAACTACTGCAATTATGCTTGAAGTGATGTATTGTCTAGATTGGTTTGTATTAACAACAGTCAAATGGAAACTACTGTATGGCAGAATGTGTAATCATGTTGAAACAACTACATCCTTTTATAATCTATAACTGAATTCCTTTCACAATCTGTTTTACCATTGTCTCAATCTGATTATTTGTCATGTATTCTGAGTTTGTAATTGCATTAGCAATGGCGATAGTATGAGTTGTTGATGGTGACTTGATCCATACTCTTCCATTCATCCCTACTGTGCATTCAAAGGGAAAATAATTCCCCAGGCATTTCAGGAGCTCAAATTCTTTACTGAGAAGCCTAACAAAATAAAAAAAAAACAATGAAAAAATATGAAACAAATAATTATTGTTTTAGAGACCAAACAACACCCCTTCAACCAAGGCAATGAGCAGGGAAGAAAGAAAATAGGAAGACAGTGGAAATGCTAATCTTACATGGATTGAGACTGTCAGTACCATCACAATATACATGTACACTCTAACTGTCCCTCAAGAAAACACCCAAAGTTGGTATCACAGTGATTATAAAGACAATGATACTTCTCATAATGTCCTTCCACCAATCTTAGTTCTCCTCTTGGTGCAGGTGTTGAAAGACCCACATGTATTCCCTCTTCATTTAATGTGATGCTAACTTTTAACCTGGCAAGTTAACTGGTTGGAATCATTTAACTCACTTTCTAGACAGGCCAAGAGAACAAGTGATCATAAATCCTTCAGACAATGGCCCCAGTCCTGTACTCTTTCCATTGCCATCTGTGCAATCCAGTTCAGGTTCCATGTCCTTGTTTGCAACACATAGTCGTGCATAAACAATGTCCCCTATCTGGAAAAAAAATTAAACTTTTAAGTAGTGAATGACTGAAGCATTTAGTTTATTTATCAAGGGTATACACATAATAGTGATAGTGGCCCTCTGAACTTACAAAGTACATGTAGTTACTTGTATGACTTGCACATCAATAGAGAACTCCTTTTAAGTGCTGCAATAATTTATAATTTTGTATTCATTTTTGGTATTGAAATACATTGGGAGCTCCCTGTCCAATAAAATCTGTCTTCTCCTTTTCTCTTTTAAACCCCTTTTATTAACCCATTCACTCCTGAGGGGTCTCAGGATGCCCCCAGTTGAGTCTCACTCCCAGGGGTGGTAAAATGGTAAAATCCAAGACTCGCCAAGACGCCGAGATCCTAGTTAAAAATCAGAGCCCAAGACTCCTTAATAAAAAGTTTCGAGACTCAAAAAAAAAGTAAAAGCAAACCATGCAAAAACGAGACCTACCAAAAATGCTTTCGAGATCCTGCTAAAATTTTCCAAGACCCACGTTTTTTGAGGTACCATTCGCCACCCCTACTCCCTTAAGTCAATGGGTTAAAGCATGTGTAAAATAATGTCCTGAGAAACATGTAAAGATCATTCCATATTTTTTAAATTATCTTGCTTTAAACCTTTGACTTCCAAACCAGCCAGACTTAGTATTTTACTCTGTCTAACGCCAGAGTATTTTACTCGTCAATAGGGAACTCCCGGGAGTGAATGAGTTAAGTATAAATTACATACTTTCCACTGCTGCTGGAAAAACCCTCTTGCTTATACATGTACAGTATCTCATACCTGAATGTTGGGTTTGGTTTTCTTGGTTGCACCCTCAAATGACAAATTTGGTAGACATGCAGACATGGCTGCCCCAATGTCAACTTTGTAGCTATCCGAGCCTCTGTTTGTGACAATCCCAATGACTCTCTCTTCTTTAACTGGAACATACTATATTGATTATATTGAAGAAAAAGCATAACATTTTCACATGAAAATTTGGTCAAATTTTCTGGAAGATTGTGATCATGTATTTTCCTTTGGGTAATACGCGTTGTTCTACAATGATTTTCTCCATCCATGGGCTTCTCAATGGTCATCAGGGATTCAAATGGCTAAACTATAGAATACAGGGCCACTTATTTCCTTATCATTGAATAACGGGTGATAAACAATCCCAGTTATTTTATGCTACCAAAATCGGGGAATCTCGATCCTTATAGAGAACCCATTTCGATTGACATCACTTCTTTAGATTACTATGTTCATCAACTTACCCTTCTTTGATTGGAGTCGATCAAATATGTTGCCGGCTTTCGATGCCTCAGAACTCCAGCTTTGCAGGCTGAAATCACTCCGTTTTCTTCCCTCAATCCAGGCCCAAATTTCAGATTTGCCTTTCCCTCGAGCTTCCCTTCTAAGTCTGCAACACTGCCAATAATATCACCGGGCATAACCACTCGATTTAGAAGACGAGGAACAACTTTGTCGGCCATGTTGGTTTATTGAACGTTGACATGGCCGCGAGGGACTCATCCCTATCAAGATATGCAAATTAGCCATGCGGTCACGTCTTTGTTAGTCCTTCCCACACTTCCAATTGTGTCCTCTAAAGGTGTTTCTGTTCGATTCTTTATCTGAGAGGTTTGGGACACCTCTATTCATACTAATCTTTGTATCCAAACCAACCTCTATTCATGAATGAAGGGGGTAGTTTCTAAAGAAACTGTGGTGCTCCCCTCTATTCAGGGGACACCTGCCCTGGCGAGGGTGTCCCTAAACTTGAGGTTCTCACTGTATTGGCATTTTCGTTGGCTTCGTTCGAATTGTTGTATGCGTGCGCTGTGATGACACGCCAAACAGTCCTGTCCTTTGCAAGTCTCTCTTGCTGCTTTGGATGGATGCCTGTATGCATGATGTTGGCGTTCACGCAGTCTTTGTAGCGCTTTTGCGATCTTCCCTCATGGCCGTATCTAGCGGAGGGGGAAGGGGGACAGTTGACCCCCCAGAAAATATTCGAAAGAAAAATTAACGTCGTCTCTTTCTGAAGTTTTGGGCAGATAATTTGAACTTTAATGATATTACCTTTGAAACTTTTCGCAACCGATTCGCTCATTCGTCATGGGACGGATTACATACCTGAACCTGAGGTCATTTACCAAATGAAACAAAACTGGCGCAAGTACCTGAACCTTCGTTTTATCTGAGCTACCTAAGTAAGCATTTATATTGCCGATTCTGTGCCATAATGAACTTGGAAATTTGCGCTTTACTGATAAAGATATTTTTAAGGAAATCCATTTAGAGACATCATAGACTAATCTGTTAGTTAGCAATACATCAATGGTTTAACACTAATAATAATACACGCAATTGGCAATTGCTATAATGGCGTTCATAACTGCGAGGATCATAGCTTCGCTTGACTTCATATCCGCAGTTCAATGTATGGTTCATTTCATATATAATTTCAACGTTGATTCATTCATCATGGGAACATCTGAACCCACAAATGACCAGTTCCCAACATCAGTGGTTTCATAGCTTGGTTGGTTAGAGTGTTGCACCGGCATCGTGAGGTCACGGGTTCAAACCCCGTTGAAGTCCTGAAATTTTCAATCTTCTCTACGCAATTGCTAAAACTGCGTTCATAACTGCGAGGATCATAGCTTCACTTAATACAATTTTATTGGGTAAACACGGATTACTGGTAAAACCAGCTGGGCCCGGTTGTTCAAGAGCCGATTAACGCTAATCCCAGATTAAAAATTAACCAAGGAGTTTATTTCTCTACTCCCAAATGCCGATCAACGCTGATATTCGGCAGAACTTTACATGAGAAGAAGTCAATCTTGAAAAACACAAATAAGCAAAAGAAACTTTCACCAAAAAGTGGAAAACGTGAAACAAAGTTTACGCTAATCCTGGATTAGCCCTGTAGTTTAGACAACCTTGACTTCTAAAAGTACCTGTCTTTCGAAACTTGGATTGATTGACATCTACATTTGACAAAATATTTATGAAAGTAGCACTTCCGTGCCTCTGCATTTCAAAATTATCTGGGAGAGCATTCCCCGCCCCAGGCCACTTTGTCAATTCTTCACGCTTTCGGAATCATTTGGTTTCACCTGAAGCTTTGTGATGTTTTTGACATTGCAAAGAACTTTGAATACAGAGTTCCATTGCTTGTATTCTTTGCTGTCGATCAAAAGTCAGTTATGAAGTTCTTTTCGTCGGCTGGTAGACGTCGTCAGAAATTTTGAAACATGCGCGCGCAGCAATGAGAACACAAGGTCCTCTGTGAGGTGAAAACTTCATTCTTGGACAAAAAGCCATAGAGCCTACTCAGTACTTAGGTATCGCCAACGAAAAAATCAAAAGTAGTAGAGTATCCAATTTCAAGAGCCTCCGGAAAATTATGTCTTTTTCAGTTGTAGGCAGTGAAGAGTCACTAGATGCGGCAAAGTATCTGGGGACATATGAAGGCGAGCGAAATGAGAATGAAGAGCGACATGGACACGGAAAAGCTTTGCTTCCAAATGGTGATGAATATGAAGGTGGCTATCAAAACGGCAAAAGATCGGGATCTGGAATTTACACATTTGTTAGCAAAAGGGCTAGGTAATTGTGAACCTATGTTTGTGGTATTTGTACGAGTTCTGAGTTTCCGTGATAGACATCACCTCAAATGCGATTTTTTGGTTTGATTCACGGTTGTCATCGCAACCTCGTTCCCAGGGCTTTTCACCGCCGAGAGCCATGGGCGGTGAAAAGCCCTGGGAACGAGGTCATCGTTGGATCGTAGATCGCTGTAGTCGCTGTTTTGAGCGCTGTTGACGGCTTTTATCAGTGATCAGGCGACAGTGCTTGACGCTGATGAGATGTATTTTTTGAAATGGTGACTCGGGAACAATCGGAAAAAATCCGAGTGCGCCTTTGTAGGAGTCGAACCCACGAATTTCCGAATACTTGGGGTGCAGGGATGGCGCAGTGTTGAGAGCACTCGCCCCCAACGAAAGTGGCCCGGGTTTGATTCCCAGACTCGGCCTCATATGTGGGTTGAGTCAGGAGCCCATCTGGTTGAGTTTGTTTTTTCTCTACTCTGCACTAAAAGGTTTTTTTCCCCGGGTAGTCCAGTTTTCCTTCTCCTCAAAATATCAACATTTGATTTGATTTGCGTTGATTTTTTAATTTCAATTTAGAGTGTCCCCAATTAGTGCTCCAGCGCTAGAAGACTAGACACTTAACTAAAGTTCCTTTCCTTCATCCCTAGTTCGGATGCTCTATCTCTGAGCTATATGCGACTCGTGGAAGCCAGGCCAGTAAAATAGGTTCCAGCCTCGTTCCCAGGGTCTCCATATCAACAAAGACACCCTGGGAACGAGGTTGAATAGGTTCATGAAACAACAGACCAATTTCGATATATTAAAATACAGTCCCAAACAAAAGACATCATCTCGAGGCTCTGGGGAATAAATATAAGGATTTGTATTAGTTTATTCCCTAGAGCCTCGAGATGATGCCTTTTGTTTGGGACTGAATTTTAATACATCGAAAGTGGTCTATTGTCCCTTCTTTACTGATAGGACTGCTGATAGCTTGACGCTGGCGACCGTTATTTACGTATTTAGATCCTAGCACCACAACAGTAACACTGTATCTCTCGAAATAACGATGACAAGAGCGTACCTTTGTCTCATACAAGTCCATTGTTTTAAAAAGATATGAAGGTGAATATGTGAAAGGCCTAAAGGACGGAAAGGGGACTTTTTCGTACCCGGATGGATCAGTGTACGAAGGAAGCTGGGTGAACGGGAAGAGGGAAGGTCTCGGCGAGTACAGGTACGCAAATGGGGATACATACATCGGGAACTGGAAAGCAGACAGGAGACACGGAGAAGGAGAGTACATCTACAAGGATAAAGGAATTAAATATAAAGGTTAGGATCATTGTAAGGCATTCATCTCATTCATCTACGTAAGTGTCTTGCACTTATTCTAAATTGCAAAGGCAAGGTCTAACATCGAGTGTCATTTTCCCAATCAACCAATCACGAATCAAGTCGCATCGTGACTGAGTTCTTCCATAGCACTTTCCCGCCTGTTGTCCATATTGGCAAAGGGTAATAATCAATGGCATTTCGAGTAAAACTACATTTAAAATCACTCGGTATTTACTAGGAGCAGTCGTGGCTCAGTTGGCTAGTGCGCGGCTTTCGGAGCGAGAGGTCCCCGGTTCGATCCTCGGTGACTTAAACGTCTGTTTTGACTTTCCTCTGATCCTTATAGCTATAGCTTTAAATACCTGTAAAACGGAGCACTGACAGAGGGAGGGAGGGAGGGAGGGGGGTAAAGGGCGCACCGTCGGCTTCCATTGATACCAGCCTCGTAGCTGAAGGGACTACCCACGTTAAATAAAGTTACTTTACCTTTACCTTTTACTTGTAAATTTTAAGTTTCTATCAATCTCCACAGGAAACTGGAACGACGGAAAATTTGAACACGAAGGACATGTCATCACTTCTTCGTATACCTACTCGGGGACGTTTAACGGTGAGCAGCCAGTGGGAGCCGGGAGGTTCCATTTTGATACGGGCTGCGAGCAGGATGGAGAATATGTGACCAAGAGAATGGTCCTTCGTACGAAAGCCTCAAGGGAAGTCGTTCATTTGCCAGTGTGGAGGTGCCTTGCTTTGTACGAAGCGGGGTTCAGGCATTTAAGATAAGGTGCCTTTTATTGCGGACAGCAATTCTTATGAATTCGAATATTTTGAATTAAACTTGCAGGACCTTCATTAGATGTGACACTTTAATTGTCCTCGGTTTTGTGACCACTCTTAAAAGAAATACAGGTGGTTTAGAAGCGGTCCCATTCCCCTAAAAAAAGGGATAACAGAAAAGACAAATTTCAACTTAAATAACGTTTCTTCGGGCACAAAAAAAAAAACACAAAGCCCTTCAAATCCAAAGGGAAAAATCCTCTTTTTAGAAAGATCATCCAATTTAATGACATCATCATCATACCTTTATTTATCGTAGGATTTTAGAGCAGCTTGGTGTAGCTAGTATCTCCAAGGGTTTCCCCCTTCCAACTATGGTATACCACAGAGGACAGATCACAACACCTGAAACTCCATGCCATGCATGACTATAAACTAAGGTCTCTCGAAAATGGTAGCGTAACAGGCATTCAAACTTCGGTCTAACAAAAAGTTCGTTGAATCATCTTCTTGATAAATATGATTTTATTAGAGTCATGGACTTGCATTCGGCAAAAACAAGCACTAAATCGTGCACTTTTTCAAGAGCATAATATAAAATGATTAATTACATTCTATACATTATAAAAATTCTATTCAAACTCTTGATCTATTCATTCAATTATATACATTAAAAAAGATAACAATACTTATAAATCTATATACTATACTTTTTATACAAATTTTAAGTAGGAAACACTTTGTCACTAAACTAAAGCAAGCCACCCAAATAAAACCAAGTACATTATTAGTAACCTCTTAGTATATCTGTATCGCGCATGGATTTGATTATTTCAGTTAACCTCCGTAATCGATTAAAGCCTCACAATGAAATGATACACTCCATAGTTAAAATGATTATTTCGCATTCCATACAAAGAAATAGTATGCGCCATACGTTGGCTAAAAAACGCCTTCATGATTATAAGCAGCACACGATACATTGCTTTCCACACATTCGTAGGTCCGCTTAAACATATGTGCTAGCCATTTACATGCTCTTTATAAATAATTCTCAACCATCTGATCAAGTTTCAGTGATTAAGTTAACTTGGTGGTCGGGAGGGTTGACGCATACACACATCAACTGAATATCTTTTCACTACGCATGCGCTCGACGACTTGGCAATAGACTGCTTCGTCGTAGTCTCCTGAATAACGTAACAGTCGATGTTCGTTATCTATTCACGAAGGAAAACTGTACTACATGATTCTATGTCTACGAGGTTTCTTCGCGGCATCAAATGTGGAGTTCAGCCTTTCCATGACAACCTCACTTCAGCGTTGTTGCTATGGTGTCTTGATTTCTTCACCTTGATGTTACACTGCGTAGTGGTCGAATGAACTGAGATATTCCAGAGCTTTTTGGTAACAGAACATGTACTGATCCTAAAGAAAGAAAAAAAAACTTAATTATAATGGAGAAGAATTTTCTTTATTATGCGAGAACCCCGGAACACAGAACCTGGATTGCCGCATTTAATATGAAAGCTACTGTGGTACCTTTTCAGCTTGCTATGTAGTTTGGCTCTAGGTCAACGACGTGTCTGTAGAGGAAATCCTGAAATGCAACTGCTCAAATGAAAGCCACTGAGCAGTACTTTCCTGTGGTGTTGTTTTATATGCTGTACAAGGTGGTTTTATCTTTTGTGTCTGTGGGTGAAATCCTTAAGTGTGACCATTCAAATGAAAGCTACTGAGCAGTACTTTCCTATGGTGCTGTGTATTGTGCTGTGCAAGGTGGTTCTATCTTTTGAGTCTGCTGGTGTAACCATAAAGCCTCGTAGGCATGTATTGATATATTGTAAAGAGGCGCACACAAGTTGGCCACTAATTACGAGTTACAAATTATTTTAATCAGTGGCTATTTATTTATTTATTTGGCTTTTTTTTTGTTGACTATTATATAATCGTCATAATAGTTTCAATAATTTTTATTTACTCTGAACTTTTAAAAACCTGGAAATTTTTTCTTCCCCTCCCCCGTCCGTCCACACACAATTTTCAGCTCGGCAGCACTTAATTCGTCCATTTGTTAAAATGAGCTTATTGTAAGCTAGTCAGGGAACAAGTGAAACAATATCTGGGTTTGAAAGTTTTATCAAACATAATAAATAGAACCACAGGAAATTACCGCTCAATAGCGTTCGTTTAAATGGTCACACTTTAGGATTACATTTGAATATTACTTTGTTTGGAAATTTCCCTTGAGACTTGTGAGACAGAGAAAACCGAAATGAGCCGTGAAGTTTGACCATAAAGCCTCGTAGCCATGCCTGAATATTGATATATCGAACTGGGCCTATTGGTTAAGTTGATGGGATGCTAACTATATTCTATAGAGGTTTTGCACGGCGGCCATGTTGTATGGCAGGAACAATAGATTCTTTTTCCCGTGGGAACAAATGTTCTTTCTAATGCAAAACATTTCATTGTTCCTGCCATGCAACATGGCTGCTGTGCAAAACCTCTATAACCATTCAAATAAAAGCTTGCGAGCCTGTCAATTGTGTTTCGCAAGATTACCCGATCGTTAGATCCAGGGGATAAACAGTTTTCTTCAAATGCGAAAAAGATGAATATGTCAAATTTCGCGGCATACACACCTGATTTTGAATCATGTTGGGTCTTTGAGTTCTTAGAAGTTTAACAGTCTGGAACAAATCCACAACTCCCTCACAGCGCATGCGTTCTAGCACGATACACAGAGCGCAGAATATACCTGTTCTTCCGATACCATCGCTGAGAAAAAAAGAACAAAATTGTGTATTTCAATTTGCTGCTTTCCAAGCAGATCAACTTGATGCAACTTAACCTAGCAGGGATTGCCAAGGCAAAAGATTGGCCAGAATTTATTCATACAATGAAAAGAACAAAAAAAAATTGCTTTGGAGCTGATTGCCACAGAAGTTCACAGTAACGAAATACATTCGAAATATGCTTGTTTTTGGGTTATCATCTCAAGTGACCTTCTCGATATTATTATTTTAATTATTGGAAAACCCTGTCAGCTATGTCTGCGAAACACCTAATTCCTTATTCCTCCGTTGAGGAGTTTATCTTTTCTTATTACTTTCTACCTTCACAAACATGTTGCAAAGAGAATTTACGCTACTATTTACCTGCAGTGTACAGTGATGGGACCAACCTCATCCTGTTGTTCGTACGTTTTTTGAACTTTACCAATTAAATCTACTATTCCTTCGCCACTCTCTGAAATTCTATCATCAGACCAACCAAAGAAATGGAACTGCTTGATATTTCGCACGGTACCACTCTAAGAGAAATCAAAATGTAAAGAATGTTTAGCAAATAGAAAGAAAGAAAGAAAGAAAGAAAGAAAGAAGAAGAAAGAAACTAAACTTTATTCATTGTAATACAATGAAAGGGAGAGATACCAGAGGTTATCCCTTTCGAGGGTATCCGCCCGGATCTTATTAACAGAGAGAATCGATTTTGAGGAGGGAGGAAAACCGGAGTACCCGGAGAAAAACCCTCGGAGTCAGATTGAGATCGACTGAAACTCAGCCCACATACGACCTCGGGTCGCAGAGGTTGATCACCACTAAGCCATCCTGACTCCCCATATAGAAAAGAAACAAGTTAGTAAACCAGTAAGCTTGTCATCTCAATTCAAGTGGCGATCTCCCGTTTACAATTAAATGGCATTGCGGTGCGTTAAAGCTCATGTTCCCGCTAGAAGCAGCCGTAAAGGAAACAGGGTCGTCTTCACCACCACCATCAATGTCATTGTTCATCCTCATTATCATCGTCACCAACATCATCGTCATCATCATCATCATCATCATCATCATCATCATCATCATCGTCATCGTCATCGTCATCGTCATCAACATCATCATCATCATCAACATCATCGTCGTCACCATAACTACCATTATTACCATGATTTTCTTTTTCACTTTACGGCAACTCACCATAGCATCTTTGACTTTGAAGTCCCTGATGACATAAGTTGTAAAATCTTGTTCTGAAACTGGGTCCACAACGTAGTATTGATATTTGGCTGAACGATCGGTCGGCCAGTACTTGCAACAACGCTCCTGTAAGTACACAATGAGCTTAGTTCAGAAATGGTATAACCCAAAGAAAGAATCTAACAATATGTCAAACTTGAATAATGTGTTACATCCATAAAAATACCCAGCATACCCTGTTCCCTTCTTCGAGCTCCGTCAACATGACAATTATGTTGGAATCTTGCTCCATAAGCATTCTCCAAAAGTCATCGGCAGTGTCTTCCATAGGACCCTGGGTAGCAATGTAAGCGGAACGCTGACGATAGCCCTGTAACGAAAAGTAAAAGATTAAGTGGTTGAATGGTGATGAAGTCTTACCACACCATTACAAGTCTTACTGGTGCTTAAAAAATTATTGGAAGTGGTTCAACATCATAAACGTTTTTCAATTGAATGCAACCTTAAATAGTAGTTTGATTAATCAATTGCAGAAACCCATAAGGGTTGAAACGTGTAACGGCCCCTTGTGTGCTGGGAAACAAGCTTCTGAATATTCAACTTGCTAAGTACCATATTTGGAACAACAAGAGCGAGAGGTTTCCAAATATGGTACTTAACAATGAAACATTCAACCAATCAGTTCGCACAGAATATTCGGAAGCTGTGAATGCGCGTTACACGTTTCAACCCTTATGGGTTTCTGTCAATTGGTGATCCAGTACTGTAATGTGGATCGATCTTGAGTATTTTCAAAGTGCCCACTGTAATTGTTGAAGTGTTCAGTCTGATTTTTCAATTGTCCTTTCACCAGTTGCTTGGCTTATTCTCATTATCGCACGCGCACCACATCACATCTATAAGTGCATTTTTCACACCAAGGCTCAAACATACTCGAATCCATCGAGTTGTTACGGTAAACTATCACATAGAGCCATTTTTGGTTTAAATAACTCAATGCCTCTAGCAAATTATATTCCGGCAAAAGTGTGATCAGAGAGCCTTTAATCGCGTGATCTCCATCTTAATTAAACCCTGCCAGGGAATCTGATAATGAATCGACCAAGGCCGAGCGAATAGTGCTGGTAATGGTTTTGAGAAAGAGCGGGTCTTTTTATCTATTAACAGCCCTACCCTCCTCTCATGTGAAAACATGAATTGACGGCCCCTGGTCCTGGGTTGGTCCTGATACAATGATGCATTAAGAGCTAAATAGCCAAGAAGTACTTCTCTCAGAGGATTGCTTTGAATGACTTTGAAGGGACTGGTCACAGCCTAGTTCTAATGTGATATGTATGGGAAACAAATTCATATGCTTGGGGAGTACTTACATCAATAAAACTGGCGTTTATATAGTCAGAGCCTTCGGATCCTCGAGCTGATAGTAACACCACTCTATTTGATTCGTCTAACAAAGAACCAGAGAGAGAGCGATTAGTTAGATATTAACGAGAGTAAAACATGCTGAACATTTGAAACAAACAACTTAACATATTCACATTCAGAAAAAATTGACAAGCTTTTTGAAAAAGTTCTGACTATCAGGTGTTGTTTTCAAGATGTAAGGATCAATCATCCAGAAATTTAAAGTTCAAAAAACTTGGTAATATTTCTGACGTTTTGACACTCTTCGGAGCTGAAAGAACATGTCTTCAAAACCTTAAAAAATAAAATAATTGCTTAGTGTAACCCCTCGAAACGTCATCCTTCTGAAGATGCTGAGGGATTTATGTCACCGGCAATACGCCTTAAAAGTTTCGGGACTTTTAGGAAACAGAACTTGAGAGCAAAACGAAATGGCAAAAAAAGGTGTCTTACATGGTATAATATTGGCAAGTCTGTTCTTTGATCTGTTAATTGGTAGGCTGCCTGCGCCCTGCCTTTCCCGACGAGCTTGATTGGGATTACTGAGTTTTCTGAATTCATCTGTCAAACCCAGCATTCCACCCTCTACGGGTTCTCTGAGTCGTTTGACGTGTTGTAGAAGATTTCTTGCGTGCACTTCGGTGGTACCACAAGTGACTGCTTCTAGTAGCGCATCGTGGATAAATTTGTATTGTTCCTGAACGAGGGAAGATAAAAAGTCTTAAGAAATGAACGAGAGACCTGAAGACAGGCTGCGATGTCATTTCTTATAATGGCCACTATATTTTGTTAGCTTTTTGTTAACTTGTTGGCGAAGTTGCGGCAACAACTAATGCCATTTCCTGTGGTTCCTAAATACAGGCTTTGTTGGACCATGTCACTGCACAAGGGTAGCAGGGATAAGTGTGTGAAAGCAGTGACCTCAACTTTCGAGTTTCGAGATCTCATATTTGAGATCGCCCTATATTCCTCATAGATTTTACAAGTCAAACTAAAGGCTATTCTGGCCTTCACTTGGGTTCCCAGGTCCTTTCTGTGAAGAACGTCGGAAAGTGAGGTTTGAGGGGATTGATGAAAAACAAACAGTCTTCTAAGTCTCTGGCCTCGGCTGTTTGAGAAGTGCATATTGATATATCCAACGAATAAATCAATGTCAATAGAGGAAGAAGACGCTTATTAAAATTGTCATGCTCTTGATGATTAGCATTTAGGAACATATTCATTCTTTGAAAAACCGGTCCCTGATTATGTGTCTTTTAACACCGTAACAGTGTTCCTTCTAAAGCGAATCCTGCCATTATTTTGTATTAATTGAAACTTTAACAAGTATTTATACTTACGTCGGTTTGAACCATGAAGTTACGCTGCGTTCTCAGCACAGTCACGTGACCGTATATGTCAACAGTATCCTCGTGTTTAAGTCTTTCCAACATGGAGTCGATAACGATGAAACAAGCCGTACGACCAACGCCAGCACTGCAAGCCAAATAAACGTGTTGTTAGTCTTTAAAGTTCAAGAGTTGTGGGAGGTTTTGAGTCGGACTAAGGCTCATTGATTTGACAAAGACTCTCGTGCCTTTTACCAACCACGCAGAAGGAAAACCAAAATCCGCTGCTGCCTGATTATCCATGCTTTTCCGCGCTTTCTGCCAGCTACAAGAACTAGCCGCGACTCGACTGGCTATTGGGCGGCATTGTAGAGACAAATCCCGAAAAAGAAGGACCTCCCTCGTCGCGAAAGAGAAGACTTTTGTGCGACAAATTAACAAGTTGGTACCAACCACTCTTGTGATTAATGAATATCAAGCGAACTCTAGTTGAGGACATTTAGTACATTTGATCACCTAGGTCGTTTGTGATAGTTCACGATCAAGTCTGTATCCTACAAGAAATCAAGGTATAAACCGGTTGACTTACCTGCAGTGTACGACTATGGGACCTGCATCCGTGGGATTGTAGAACCGTACTCTTCTAAGGAAAGCTAAGAAAGGAGTGGGATGAGGTGGAACACCATGGTCTGGCCAACCTGTGAACTGGAAATGTTTCACTTCTCGGTGCGGAACTCCTTTCTGGTGAAGACAACAAGGACACCAAAAAGTCGTATTCAATATGGAAGTAAGGATCTGTCATCACGATTTCTTGTTTACTAATCATCAGACAACAACAACAGTGTCTATTTATGTTTATATAATAACCAAATCAATGCGCGCGCCCTGATTGGTCAATCAGTTACGTTCTATTGTGCCAGTAAACTCATGGAAAAATCGAGCGTCTTCTGAATTATTATATAAAAGCAATAGACCACAGGTTTCTATGGTTTATAGGCATGATAAACCACTTGGGATGTTGGAAGAACACGAGAAGAATTCGTAAATCACGAGCCGCATGCGGCTCGTGATTTACGAATTCTTCTCGTGTTCTACCAACATCCCTCGTGGTTTATCAGCCTATAAACCATAGAAACTTGTGGTCTATTGATAAATTACAATTAACGCCTCTAGATAAATGACGGGGATAATGATACGTGAAAATAGCTACAAGGTTAAAAGAAGTCAGGTACCAACTCAAGATAAACTATCCAAAAAGGGAGCCCCTAATGACGAGTAAAATCAATCTTCTGGCATTACCACGATAGGACAATTTTTAATTGACTATGGCGAGTGCAATTGCTACGCTTTGTGATTGGTTTAAAAATCTCGATCTACAGTTTATCAACCAATGAAAAGCAAAAGCAAAAGCAATCGCGACTGGAACGCGCGATTTTTCCCGCGCTTTGAGCAAGTTACACGGAATTGCTACGAATTTGGATTGGTTCATTACGCTGTTTGCACCTGCTTTGATTGGTCGAAGTAATTACTTTGTATTAGTTTTACGACAGTCAATTGAAAACCGCTCTAGTATACCACGCAGCACCTAAAAGTGGCTTTCACGGGAGTGAAAGGGTTAACTTAATTAACCCGTGCAAAAATAACCCCAGGAAAATGAGAAATTTCGTTTTAGTCAATTAGTTGACAAACGACATCGACATCGAAACAAGGGCCAACCTGCTATATCATATGCGCATTTACCTTGCAAACTTGTAGCGTTGTAATGGTGTAGTTAACGAGTTCAACCCAGTCGTTAACAGTGACCTCGATTTCGCCATATAATCCTGTTCCTTCATTCGGCCAATACTGCTCGCATTTTACCTGCAAACAATAGCCACAAAGATATTATCTTTTGATTCTTGGGTCAAGGAAGCGGGTTTGCTCAATAGTTAGGACCCTTAATTTGAATACAGATGATCCTGGGTCAAATCCAGCTGATCACCAACTGGATTTCACTTCCGCAATCCACAGAGGCAGCGTGGCTAACTAATTAGAACATCGGTCTTTACAGGGGTACTGTCATGACATTTGGAACGACTTCTGGTCAACGTTTAATAAATCTCATCTTTATTTATACATTTCATTTTTTTAAATTTTGCTGCGGCAGCCGTGACATTTATGACAATTTTACTTCATTATTTATGAATTTGCCACACAGATAATACAATAAATACATCATCAAAGTATCAACAATAAAAAAGATATACAGGAGCGAGGAGGGGAGGATCATCACAAAAACACCCATCCAACGTTTTCAAGTTCAAACACAACTAATGTGTCTTTCTTAGACATCCGTCTCCAAAACAGGAATCAATGGTCTGTTTCAGCAAGTATCTGTCATTCAAACTGGTTTGCATTTTGTTACACTTTTTTTGTTCTAATGTCACTTACCCTTCCGCGCTCCTCTAGGTCCGTCAGCATGACAATAGTAAAAGTTTTGTGCTCCCAAATCATTCGCCAGAAATCTTCTATGGTGTCTTCCAGAGGACCTAATGTTTAAGCAAAATAGGACAAAGTTTAAATTGCGGGTGTTCAACTTGACCGGCGTGACGCCAATCAAGAGCGAAAGGCATTACACTTGGTATCAATTAGCCTAGTTCATCGGCTTTTGTCTTTATCCCACCAATCCGTTTCGAAGCGCGTGGTTAGCACGTGGTAGGGTCATGCATCCATGTGACGTCATCAAGACTGACGCACGAGACTTCAAAAAACTATGCAACGAATCAGAAGTCATAAAGGAGTGAGGTTACCTTGAGTTGCAATGTAGGCATTTTCTTTCCTATAACCCTGAAATGGTAACAACATACGATTAATTTCAAGTCGAAACCTTGGATCGCAGTCCTAGTCTCGACTTTTTGCTACGTTTCAATCCTCGTGTGCCTTTATCGTCTGTGAAACCGGTTTACGGGTCCAAATAAAAGAAAGCTATCTTCGAGCTATCTTGATTTGCGTTAATTGTTAAGTTTAGTTCACAGTGTACCCGATCAGCGCTCCAGCGCTAGAACGACTAGTCTCGTAGAGTTCCTTTCCTTTCCTTCCTTTCCCGTCGTCTTGTGTCTTTATCATAAACAAAAACCGGTTTGGGAAAGCAGGGCAATGAAAGCTTTGGTAATTCAAAGAAGGCAAGTAAAAACGGCTAATTTTACTTGCTGGGTTCAACTTGTGACAACATTAATTTATGAAACAAATGGGAGACAATGAAGATGATTGTACTTACGTCACAGAAATTAGCATTTATGTAATCAGATCCAGGGATCTCATCAGTGATTGACAAATGTACACGTGAATGGTCAACTGAAGAAGGAGAGAAATGATTATAGTTAGCAACTGAAGTTGACAGTTTGTTTGGAGGTGACACAGGCATCACAGAAGCATTATCAGTACTCACATGCAAGGATATTGGGATATCGGTTCTTAGGTCTGTTGTATTCCTGCAGCGAAGCATCGGAAGTAAAGGTCTGCCCTGGCTCGATAGACTATACAAAGAAGAAAACAGTATCTATCAAAACAACAGTCGAAATCCCGTAGATCAGACCTTTAAGGGAACAATCTCTTTCGTTGACATTCTTGTGGTTTTATTCTGCTAAGCTTTTATATTTGTCACCTTCAAATGCGCAACTTCGCAAACTATTGCCTAAACATCGGTGAAGGCTAGGTAAGATGGTATCAAATTGTTGCAGTACGCTTTGCATGCTCTTATAATTAGCAGTGAAGTCGGGGCAAAACGCTGAAGTGGTTTCCTAGCACATATTACTCATAGAGCCAAACGTTTAGTAAGAGGAATAGCTGAGTGGATACACTGATTTCACGTTTAAAGCCTCGCACGCCTTGCATGCCCATCGTTTATTATTTTGGATCATGTACCTCGTATTCTTGCCTAAACTTGGAATTGCTCTCAGCCCTCATATCGCCGATGCGTTTGAATAGTTCATTGACAGGGATGGGAGGGTGATCCATCAGGCCTGGAGTCTGTATAGTCAATCTTTTTAGTTCAACGGGGTCAGAAGGTTCTGACTTTTCCTCATCCATGGACTTCGTTCTCGTTTTCGTTTTTTTGATATTCCCTTGCTTTCGCCTTTGTTTCCTGAAATGAGAGTTTTACCTTGTGACATAATGCATTTCCGAAGCATAAAAAAGGCTTGTATAATAGAAGTCGAATGAAGGAAATTATGATTTGAGAACTGAATTGAAAAAGAATGAAGTAACAAAAGAAAAAGAGAACACAAGTAAAAGAAAGAAACGAAGAAAGGATAAATGGGTTTACGAGAGGCGAACGAAGGAACGGACGGACAAACCGACGAATAGAAAGAGAGATTAAGTAAAAGAAACAAAAAACAAGCAAGGCCAGAGTAGTCTATCCCTACCTTCTGCATAAATATATCGCAAGCGCTACTAATGCTGTGATCACTATAACGGCAACAACTGGAATAATAATGAAAATCAGGTTCAGTCCTTCTCCTTCGTGCGACTCCGGGTCTTTCCTGGCTCCAGCGAGTCCTCCGTCACCACCCTCGTTACCTTTAAACAATAACATAAGCAATATAAATGTAATTACAACAGGTCAGTGTTTATCTGTCAGGGATCGAAGGAAGGAAAAAGGTTTGGAAAAAAAACTTTCGGTTATCCCCTTTGCACATTATGTCACGTGGTACAGCTTTTAAAGAATTAAATGTACAATATAATCAGATTCTCACCAAATTTAACAGGAGTCGAGAAAGGACTTGACGTAAACAGCGCCTCCTAAGAATAAAGATGAGAAAAGATTTTTCAGTCAAAGATGGATAAATGAAATTTAGGCAAAGTTAAAATCAAGGCATTGCTGGCCAGCAGTGTTACAAACTAAAGCTATTGGGGCACCCTTTGCATTCTACAGGGGCGATTACTAGCTCAACGTTGCAGATCGCTGTGGATCTTTCAGCTGCGCTTTTTGGCTCGTCTTTTTGATGAGTTTAATTTAATTTAAGTGTCACCTGTAATGGGGGCACTGTGCAGAAATCAACTCAACACATATCAAATGGTAGGCCGGTTTTGAGGAAAGGGGAGAACTGGACTGATATCTCTTGGAGAAGAGGAGAGAACCAACAACCCACGTGTGCCGGACACCATGAGAATCGAACCTGGGCCACACTGCTGGGAGGCGAGCGCTCTCACCACTACCCTGTCAACCCTGCTCCAATCGAACAGACTCACACAATGACATTCACAGCAAAAATAATTTTTAGCAGTGCTTCAACACCTCTGCAAACATAAATAATTGAGGATCGTACGCTTTGAAGTTTTTGTGAACTAATTCTGCACTTACCCCTTTGTTGGTTTCCACGTAAGCTCTTGTAAATATGGTGTAGTAAGCTCCTTTGGTTAACTCCTTGTTGTTATACCCAAAGCGGTTATTGGAGCTCCTGTCACCAACGTTAAATTTCTTGGGAAGATCAGCTGTACGAAATTTGGCGGCAATGTAAGGTTTTTCACTTGCACTCTTAATCTCGCGCCTGCGGCGTCTTACTTCCTTGAAGTAATCATCCGGCTCCCTGTCTTGTGGTAGTTGGTTGCTGTTGCCCAGCGGCACAACGATGATTAAGTAATAACTGTGTGCAATGCAACGCAAAATTGTGAGTCGCATTTCCATTTTACTTTACCAAAGGTGAAAAGTGAGTGATCCGCGTCCTTGTAGATACAATTCAACAGGGAATATGTCGTTGCCGTCACCATCATCATCATCATCATCATCATCATCATCGTTATCGTTATCGTCATCGTTATCGTCATCATCATCGTCATCATCATCATCGTTATCATCATCGTCATCACCATCGTCATCGTCGTCAACATCATCATCGTTATCGTTATCGTTATCGTCATCATCATCGTTATCGTCATCATCATCGTCATCATCGTTATCATCATCGTCATCACCATCGTCATCGTCGTCAACATCATCATCGTTATCGTTATCGTTATCGTTATCGTCATCATCATCATTATCGTCATCGTCATCGTCATCGTCATCATCATCGTCATCATCATCGTCGTCAACATCGTCGTCAACATCATCGTCATCATCATCATCATCATCATCGTCATCATCAGCATCATCGTCATTATCATCACGAGGGACCTTAAGCAAGGAGGACGACGACGGCTACGAGAACGCCACAAAACAATAGGTTTAAATAGCAAAAACAATAGTTCTGCACGCCCTGCACGTGCGTCTCACATTTTGATACATTATTTGATGTTCTCATCTTGACAACGACGTGAAATGATCAAATTTGACGTCATGTGGAGGACGAGAGCACCTGACGACGAATTTTCAATTTTCTCTCTCAATATTCACACCAGATCTCACCAATTTTATTCTTGGAATGTGGACCTCACACTTTCCATGCCGAGCGACTTGGGAGTGGTCGCAAAATTATTATAATAACAGGAACACGAGCGCATGAGTAGGAGCTTGCCTCTCCCATACAAGCCCTATGAGTCAACCTTTGCTCGTATCTTTCTATTTTTAGAACGCCACGAGTTCTTCGGCTCTGCACACACTGTTTAGAATGGCCAATCAGAATAAAGTTATTGTGGAACAAAGACAAAAATAGCAAAAACAATGTGTGCAAATTGTTGTAAATGTGAGTCTCCTGCTGAAAGATTAGTTCTAAAAATAGAAAGATACGGGCAAAGGTTGACTCAAGGATATAATGCATTGGGAGGCTCCTAGTCATGGGCTCCTGCAGGAAATATTATTTTTAGACGACGTTCTCGTTGCGGTGGTCGTCGTCCTTGCTTACGGTCCCTATTATCATCTCATTGAAGAAACGTTTCTTAGAAGCTCTATTTTATTTTTAACTTACCTGATAGGTCCATTTCTTTCAGACGCGGTTTCCAGTGCTATAGAAATAAACTCATCAGTCATTTCATTCTGAATGATAACAGGTCTACTTAAAGGTGGTGGATTTCCTTCGTCTGTTTGTACAGTTATCTGAATGCTGGGTCCATCGCCCATGGTGTTGGCAGCCTTTACTTTTACCTTGTAAAAGGTGTGAGGCACAAGTCTGTCAATAGTGTGACGCTGACTTCCCACTGTTGCCGCATCCACCTCGATCTCTTTGTTGTGCGACAGTTTTTTCCTTACACCATTTTCTAGGTAGTATTTTGAGCCCGAATATGAAATCTAAAGAGGGAAAATAATACAGTTGTTATATATCGCCCATCCGTTTACTTTTAACATGATTTCTAGTCCTTTTGCTCTATTGCTCATTATCCCTTTGTGTCTGTGGGTGAAATCCTAAAGTGTGACCATTCAAATGAAAGCTACTGAGCAGTACTTTCCTGTGGTGCTGTTTATTATGATGTACAAGGTGGTTCTATCTTTTGAGTCTGTGGGTGTAATCCTTAAGTGTGACCATTCAAATGAAAGCTACTGAACAGTACTTTTCTGTTTATTATGCCGTTCAAGGTGGTTCTAACTTCACTTGTCTGCACCATCAAAAACGCACGACTAAGATTTTGTGAGGGGTGAAATCCTAAAGCGTTTCCATTCAAATGAGAGCTTCTTAGCAATACTCTTCTCAAATACAGTTTACGTCATCAAGATTGTTAAGCGACGTTCCTAAAAAGATGTTTCTTGAGCATGCAAGGTGATTCTACAAATGTCACAATACTCAACTTTCTTTTGCTCAACCTGTAACTCTCAGTGTATTACCTTGTACTTGGTTACAGCGGCATCGATTTTCGGTGGCTTCCAGTTTATGGAAATTGACTCGCTTCCTGTTGAACTGGCCTGTAGATCTCGACAAACGCCTGGCACTATAAAATAATTTGACAGACCTGTTGTAAAATGTGTTTTGGCCAGCTAACTCATGTAAAGTGTATTTTACTATCCAGTATAAAATGACAGATGATTTCGTTCAAAGTTACTTTAAGGGCTCACAATGGCGACAAACACTCAAAAAGCAGAGAACACAAACACCACGGCACAAAGCAACAATTAAAACTAAATTAACTGGTTGAGTGTACTGTATAGCTGAGAAAAAAAAAACAGAATGAGGAAAAGGAAACGCGAAATAAAGAAGAGTATATAGTGTCCCATGAAGCCAGTTTCTCTCATATTAACTTTGGTGTCAACAAATTTTCTAAAAAATGCATGCATTTCTCAAACTTCTCGAAACAAATACGGTGCCGCTCTTCATCTTCCAAAGGAAAACGTCTTAGCCTGTAAAATTTCCCTCTTATTTTGCTTTTCCGCCTGGACAAAGCGGTCAAAAGACAGGACTTGAGAAAAAGAATAAAGTGATTGTTTTTAAATAGCTTTTCGGGCCCAAGAGGTTTCCATTATTTGGAAGGAACGAAGTCATCCAAGGCCGAATCGTTCAAAACAAGGTGTGCAACCAATCCTCTTCCGAGAGCGATCAATGGGTTGCCTAATCGACTTCGAACACCTCGGCCCAGTACGTTATGACTCGTTTTCTAATGAGCTTGCCACGTGAAGAACGATGTATCATGAGTTCGTATGGGTGTCAAAATGGTCGGTTAAAAAGGCGTGTTGGTGTAATCTGGTTGACGTGCTTTTGACTGACACAAGCTAGTTACCGTAGGCTCACGCTACTTACAGTCGTATTTAAGTGTCTTTTCGGAGACTTCTAAAGAGTAATTGCCCTGGCCAGCGGATGTCCTAGCCGCCACGCGAATCCAGTACTTTGTGTCACGTGATAGTGCTCTTAAACTAGTAGACACTTCTTTGACTTCCGTCGAGCTCCACTGGGATTGTGGGAGGTTTTTGTCGCTGGAGTAGATTACTAAATAACTCGACACCACGCCATAGGGGAACTGGGGAGGTTTCCACGACACATTAATTTTATCGGTGGTACGGGCTTCAGCTTGGAGTTTACGAGGTGGACTGGGAGCTGAAAGCAATAGAGGAAGCGTTACACACTGACACATAGCAAGGAACGCCTTCCAAGAAGTTGCTAGGTTTGTCACGCAGCGGTCCTTTTGACAGAGACGAGATTCGCAACATAACGCATGAAAATCCTGCGAAGGCGTCCAAAGATCTTAATTTAACAGCTTACATTAATGTGGATGATTTTATGCATTAAATTAACGGTCATTTTATTGACATTGCATTAAATTAAACTACGTGTGAAAGCGTTTACTTTTACAAGTGCACAATTTACTGACGTTATCACAAAATTTCCTTTTTAGAAGAGGGGTTATCGAGAAAGAGTGCGTCTCTCTAATGCTAAAACGTGCGTTTAGTGCTTCTCATCAACTCATTATCGTAATTAGACACGTTACCTCCTTCAGCGGTCTTGACAATAACATGTAGACTCAGAGGTCCAGGACCCTTTATGCCGAGGGCTCGGACGCGAATCTCATAATCAGTGTACATCATCAGGTCCGTGATGTTGAGGCTCGTTTGGTTCGGATTGGTGGCATTTTTCACCAGTGTCGCTTCCTTGTGGTCCAGTGGATTATAAACAACAGAATAACCGATCAACGGCCCGTTTCTCTTCCATTCGTCTGGCTTTTTCCACGTGACAAGAATTTTGGTTGATGATTGGGTAGAGGCTCTAACGTCTAACGGAGGACCCGTGGGGGGTGCTGGAGGAGTTTTGACCCAGACGAATTTCTCTGTTGACCATCCCACCTTATTTTTTACGGATACCTTGAAAAGATACCATATCCCTGGATCTGTGGAAATTATAAATAAGAAGTCAGGATGTGGCTGCCAAATATCAAGAGCAACTCTGGCTGGCTATTGGGTATCATGTTCCCAGCCTCCGATGCATACTCTACAACGCTTACATGACACGCTTTTCTTCTCCGGTGTCGAATGACTCCGGGTTTTTCAATGTTTTTTTAACGATAATTTAGCCTTGGTTTGCCGCGCAAGTCACATGACCTACCTAGTCCTTTGAAAATGTGACTGTTGGTCCGTGGAAGAAATGCCATTTCCTTCATTTTAAGTTCTTCCATCTGCCTTCCTCTAAGTGTCCTCAGTGACTTGCCGTATCTAAGCTTGAACAACATCACATCAGTGTCCACAGTTCTCCAACGAATCAATACATCGGAAGTTGACGTTGGCCTCTGGTAGATGTACGGTGGGTCGGGAAGTTTAGGAAAGGTTTTCGCCTCTTGAGGAATACTGCCTGGTCCGTCTCCCTTAACGGTGTAAGCTGCAACTTTGATGTGGTATGTAGTGTCCGGGTCAAGCTTCGTTAAAACGAGGACCTAAGACGAACAGGAAAATTTCAATTTAATTCAATTTTACTTACGGTGAAGCATGAGAGACTAAGGCGCAAGCCCGTAGGGAGTTCTGGGGGTATCCCGACAGGAAATTTTGCAAATTGAGTTTCTCTCCAGTGGCATTTCTCGCATTTTGACATAATTTTCTTGGTATTTATTCTCTAAGGTAGAAATACTTGTCCGCCATTTTTGGAGCTGCTAAATGAAGTAAGACTGCGGGTCATATGAGTTTGTACAACACGGGGTGTTCAATGGAGAGACTTGGCAAGACATTATAGGATAAGAAAGTGTACGACGTAACGTTTTACACTCAGATCGAAAAAAAATACTTAAGATAAGTAATTTTTCCTTTTTCTCAGAAATTTATGATAAATCGGGAAAATCTGATAAAAATTGGGAGAGCGGGGTACAACAAATCAAATCGGGAGACTCCCGATCAAATCTGGAGGGTTGGATTGTCTGGAATGGTCACACTTTGGGATTTCACAAACAAACTCCAGTATACGGATGAAGAAGAAGAAGAAGAAGAAGAAGAAGAAGAAGAAGAAATCCCCAACGAAATACCCAGTGTCTACGCGTTCCAGCTCTTCTTATCTTACGTCCAATTATTGGTAACTTTCTAAGATTTCACACCCATGCTTCAACTGGAAACGCTGGTTGTGGCGCAACAAACAGTACTTAGGGACGGTAATGCTGTGTAGCTTTAACTCAAATTGTTAGAGAGAAAACTGTACATTTGAACTGAATTTACCAAATCATTTTCGCTTTGAGTGTGCATCACTTGCGGCATAGCCGGTGGATTTAATTGATTTCCTTGGTCATCAACTTTCGTGTAAAACACCGTATATCCTTGAATACGGCCATCCTGCTGCTGCAACGGCTTTTGCCAGGTGACAACAATAGCAGATGAATTCACAACTTTGCAGTTGAGTCTGCGAGGAGCACCACTTGGGACTGGAAACGAAAAGAGAACGCCTTTAAGTTACCGCTGTATAACGGTCTTTGCGTTTTAAATAATCTACAAAATTGCGACGTTTCGCAGTATAAGCCTTTGTTTTCGGTAATAAAGCATTTGTAAAGTTCAAACAGGGTTCCTAATTATTAACAGCTTTCAAACGCTAGACAATAAAATACAATTAAATAAAGGTAACTGCAGTAGAGGTCCTGTAGAGATGTCCCATGTAGATAGCTTAAGTGAATTAGATGGTCAGTAATTTATTACTTTGGGATCCTTGTACCCCAGAACGACAATGAAAACTTCCAACATGCTTCCTCTCAAGATAAATCAAAAATTACTGTTTAAGAAACTTGAAACAAAGTTAAAATAAGAATTAAAAGGCCAAAGTATTAATTTAATCCTAAAATGTGATATTGTTAATCCCTCAATATATCCGGCTGAAACAGTATATAGAAAACAGATTATTGCAACTTGAAACTAAACCCAAAACATGTTTATTTGCACGTTTATTAGGGACTCGATTCGGGTGAAATTTTTTATCATTTTTAATATTTCCTGGAGGGCGTTCGAGTTTCCGGTGATGAATACAACAACAAATCTATGCCACACCCTCGCGTCGTTATGCTTTGTGAAACCCGCTCCTCAAGAGTTAAAAGGATTTCACGTTCTCAATTCTCATTGAACCCATTTTTTCCGTCAGGAAAAATTAAATTTTAACCTGTCTGTCTATCCCTCACAACACGCAGCTGCATTTCCTTCCGGTACCATCAGAATGCCATCTCCTTGACGCCAAACCATTCCCTGATCATGCCTAACTTGTAGTTTCTAATGCACTAGTCTTCGCAGCTGGCAGAATATTTTATTGCAGGATTAGTAAACACAAGGGAGTAAATGGTTGTAAATCGATGGTTGCTTCGTCGTGTTTTGGTCGCGAGTGAAAAGAAAACAACTAGTCTCCATGCCAGTCGCGGCCCAATCACTCGCGCGTGACCATAACCATCGTACTCGCGAGTGCGATAAAATATCCCCGGAAAATATCCTGCCAGATGCGTTGGCTACTAATCCGCTTCAATTCAAGAGAGACGAAATTTTCTATTTAAGGACGTTCGCGCGAAAATTTTTCAACATTGATTTTTTTCTGAAACTTTTACCACTGTAAGATGATGAGTTAGTTATGTCAGAAATGTAAAAAAAAATGGGGGTCACCGACTTCGTTTTGGAGAGGACATGCCCGGAAAAACACCCAAAATGTGACAAAATCGGGCTTCGTTAGCGAATAAGGCCAGTGTCTGTAAACCCAAATATATTGCAATTAAATCTTTGAAGTGAAATCTTCTCTGCCAAATATTGTTTAAGTGGACTTATTAAGTGAATTTAGTCAACTGGTGAGGTTCCTTAAAGATCAAGTTCGCATTTAGCGACCACAGTTTCACTTGCCTTGCAGCCGCAAGATGGCAAGATTTGATGTCCCGTGAGCAGAAATCTTGAAATTTTTTAACTTCCCACATTGATTTTTTGTTCATTTTTGGACAACGTGGAGATAATTGTAAAAAAAATCCGTTTCTGGAAAGAAAAATAGGGGTCACCGAACGTCCAAGACCGTTAAATCCAGGCAAAGCTATAGCAATGGCCTTTTGCCCTATCATTTCTCATTTTATTACTTAGCGCGCGCGCTCGTGTATGACGTGGCGTGTGCATTTGCGTGCGCAGTAAGGATGCGCAGAAACAATTGGCGCGAACGTCCTTAAAGACTTAGAACTGCTGGAGAGAAACACCAGTGTATCGAAACGGCGACTCTAGAGTAATGGTTCTCTATATTGAAAACAGCCGAGTTCAAGGATGGGGACAAGACTGCGCCGTAGCGGCGACATAACGGGAAATTTCTGCTCGTGTTTTCTGGCAAATGAAAAGTGTGAAGAGTGATACTCCCCTTCGTGTTTTAGTCAAAGTTCCGTCAGATATATACTGTTTGGTAAATATTCATGAATCTGTTAGCTACAGTTAACGAGTAAAACTCAAAGACAAAAACAAGCGAAAATAGAAGAGACTTTTCATGCTCTGGGATAAACAGCAGCTTTATGTTTGTCGTTGGCCACAAATACCATTCTTAATCTATATCAACCAACACAGTCACTGCAAAGATGATAAAAAGTCACGCGAATTGTTGGTTTGCACTCACGTGACCAACAGTCATGTGTTTTCAATGAAAACAAAAGAAAATGTTGGCACTTACACGTGTTTCCAGTTTCTCTTGGGACTTACAATGGTCCCAAGAGAAACAAAAACAATGCTTCTGCAAAATTTGGGGGGACAACCAAAGAGTATTATGGTATTTTCGAAAGTGGCCTACAGAGTTCAATTCCCGGAGGATTGGGTCGGGACACCAACATGGCGGACGTGACGTCATCATGAAAACCCTAAATAGCACTTACCAAAATCGTAAAAAAACATCCAACGTCTAATTGTTTTTTTTTTTTTCGGATACACGACTTTCAATCTCCTACTTAATGATCCTGTATGAAACGTATCTCCTTTAGAAGGATGAAATGAGATGAAATGTGCACTGCCGGGCCGAAGATTTGTCGGCACCCCCTACTACGGGTTAACGCTCCCCTGCATTAATAAATTAAAAATACACCTGAACGTACCATCTTCAGCTGTGGTGAAAGCATGTTTTGCGGACATGGGTCCCTCCTTGACAGAAGTGCTGGCTGACACCCAAACAAAGTACGTGGTGTACTTCTTAAGCGAATGGATACGAACAGATGTCTTTGAACCATCAACTGTTACAAACCTGCAATGAAAAATAATACCCCTTATTCCTCCAGTCTTCAATAAGTATTGATCAATGATTTCATTTACGATTTTCACGGCAAACTCAAAAAGTCAACAGCCACCTTCATCAAAACCACAACACAAAGAAGTACTGTTCAACAATTTTTTTTAAATTTAAAATGTCCAATCCATCTAGTTAAGTAATGAAAACACAAGAATACGTCTTCCAAAGGATAGATTTCAGACAACGAAACAGCCTTCCAAGAGGGGATTAAAGGAGGGTCTTTTTCATAGCGTTTTATGTTTCCTTGTTCCAATTTAAATTGGCCGCAATTTTCTTGGAGTTCAAATTGAATTGAACCCTGACAATTCAACCAAAACTACAATCCTGGTCAAAACTGTCGGGACAATTCCTGCTTTTCTCCCTCCCCCCATTACAATGTTGATTTTTCACGGTCTCCAAAATCAAGATCCGTTCATCGATCCCTGGCATGTTTCAACATTGTCTGGGGGGAAGGGGGGGCGCAAAAAAGGCAGCGAAAGAAGAACAAACGTTGCTCATATAACGGTGGAAACATGTACAGTAAATTCTCTACTTTTCGCCCAAAATTTGACAAGTGTCCCGAAGTGTTTTGACCCGGATTGTCTGAAACTGAGTTCCATCGAATACAACTGGAAACCGTATCATATATGTCCTCAAAATAGTAAACAATTTGTAACACTGCGTTAAAAGTTGTTTCATTGTAGTAAAGTCTGTTTTATGGCAGCTTAAGAACCAGCGAAGAACATTTTCAGGAGACTCGTTACCAGACTCCTCGCAGTTAGCGGCCGCTTCTCGAGCTGCAGAATCATTTGACTTTGCTAAGCAGAGTTCGATTCCTCACAAGTTGAAGGACAGCGAATCGCGTAGACAATAGAATAGTTCAAAGGAAAGAGCCACATTTATGTCTCTGTAGATTTTGCTTCGCCAAATTTCTGCGCGTCATCTTGCTCACAATAATCAGGGTCATACAAAACCGCATTGTCTGTTGCGTGACCCAAGCCGTTGTTGACAACGGCAACAGTTCTCACTCACATTTTCTCACTCCTAAAAACACATTTTCTGGTTGTGCTTTTGATGTAGCTACCAGAATATATGTCATGTTGTGTTATACACACTTTCGTTGATCTTTAATTGGCGTTCGTTTCTGAACAAGAAAACGCTTAATGCATTTTTCAACATTTCTCGGCTATTTGAAAAGAATAAGCTAACATCTAATTTGATCTTTTGCTGTTTTTAGGGTGAGAAATGTTGAAAAATACTCACCCGGTGATCGTTTAAAGCCAAAAAGCGCTTGTATGAATAGAAAAGAAAGGGTTATTATGTTTTTTGCAGAGTCCTTTTTTAAAAGTCATTTCTAAACCTAAATATCTTCCTTTAAATAGCCGAGAAATGTGGCCGAGAACTGTTGACTGCTCACGGTAACGCAACCCACCGTTTTGACAATCCTTGCTCACACTACCTCTACACCGGTGCAATATGATGTTTTACTATCAGAGACAATTCCCTAATGAGATTCAATGAACCTGGCCGGGCTTGAGACCAATTATCAAGAAATTCTTTTCTCAGACAATCCTGGTCAAAACTGTCGGGACAATTCCTGCTTTTCTCCCTCCCTCCATTACAATGTTGATTTTTCACGGTCTCCAAAATCAAGATCCGTTCATCGATCCCTGGCATGTTTCAACATTGTCTGGGGGAAAGGGGGGCGCAAAAAAGGCAGCGAAAGAAGAACAAACGTTGCTCATATAACGGTGGAAACATGTACAGTAAATTCTCTACTTTTAGCCCAAAATTTGACAAGTGTCCCGAAGTGTTTTGACCCGGATTGTAGCTTACATTGCTCTTCCGCCTTTCTCTCTGTACTTCAGATTGTAGTTCGTTATTCTTCCATTGCGGTGTTCCGGCAGTGGCGGCTTCCAGTTGATTTCAAGACTTGTAGAGTCTTCTAGCGCTTTGCTACGAATTTCCTGCGGTGGACCACTTGGAGCTAAATGATAGAAAAACGATAACACGCATTGAGAACTGTTTTATATTAGCAGAAACCCATAAGGGTTTCTGATATTAGCCGATACCAAAAGTAATCTCGCCGTTGCTGCCGGCTTGCTTGGTTTTTACATGGTTTTTATCTGGCTCCGTGTTTTCAGAGAGACCGTGAAAATAACTTTATTCTTAGTGAACGTCTACTTTGTGTTAGTCATCGCCCTCCCACACGACATTTGAAAACCATTTACGTTTCTTGCGTTCAACATTAATCTTCCTTTCTACTCTTTCCGTCATTCGCTATTTTGACAAATCCCATAATACAGTTCTTTTTTTTTGGGAGGGGGGGGGGGGAAGGGGGGGGGGGGGGTAATGGATATTTAGTTTACTAAAGCATGATACAGTCCCAAGAGTAAATGACTTGTATTGTTTTCATGCAAAAATAAAAACCCCAAAACGTATTGCGTTATAGGAATGGGAAAGTAGCGAATACTTTCATCAGATTACCATGGATTTTACTATGATACTGTAAGATTTCTATACTGACTTACCGGCCTCCGATGTTTGAACAATCTTGACGAACGACATTGGGCCATCATGAGGAACGGACTTGACGACAATTTGCACCTTGTAATACGTGTATGGGCGGAGGTCTCTAATCTCTCTTCCCAACACAAATTCTGGTACGCTGATGGTTTCGTCCATGTCGGAGTGAGATTTGTTGTAATAAATCTCATATCCAAACACACCGTTTCCCTCATATTTTGGAGGTCGCCAGGTGATTTTGATTGCTCTGGGTGTAAGAACGATTACTTCTACGTTTTCAGGTTGGCCCGGAGCTAAAGAAAGTAACAAACAGATGTAACTGATGAAAGCTTTAACACTGACCAATTAAGCCTCTTAACGACAATATTAAGACCCATATTATAACCATCATTATCATAGTTCCCACGATCCAAATGTTAATTCTCCTTACTGACTGCCATACAATCCTCTTTTTGGCAGTTTGTGGGAATTTGGTTATATATATTTAAACAAACACCCTTATGTGATAAATTTCTTTATTCTCGTCACCTGTCTGCTTGACAGTGTCAGTACTGATCTTGCACGGAGAAAATAAATATCAAACACGAATCGTTGGGAAATTAAAGTAGGTGGAAATGTTGGCAGCAGTGCCATCGATGTGGTCATATCAGAGACACCAAAGGGAGCTAAACATGGTTGACAGTATCATGCATGGACGTGTGACTGGCAGAAGACAATAGAAGTAGAAGTTGGATGATGGATATCTGAGAATGGACACAGAGCACGTCTTTTCAAGCTATGAGACGTGTTGAGGCTTGAAAGAGTATGGATGAGAAAGAATCAGACTAGATCTTTGATCGTAGGTCAGAGTTCGCCATAGCTTTTTCATGGATTTCAATTAGACGCCCACGGAGAGAAGTTTTACCATTTCCAGGTGGTATTGAAAAGGTAGCCCTTCGTCGTCGGTATCACCCAATTGTTCAGTTTGAGCCCGCAACCGCTCACACAACAGTCCGATGCTCAACCAACTGAGCTTAACGGTCAGCGCGAAAAACCAGTGCTGGTTGACTAAACAATTAATTCACTATACGAGCTAAGTGTGCCTGTCAATAAAATAGGGCAATACTGTAGGCCAGCCTTGTTTGACTGTTGCATGTTATGCTGTTTTAGTTTTATGGAAGTTATTGGTTGAAATTCAAAAGAACAAAAATTTACAGTCCAGCTTACCTCCTAGTGCTACCTTCACCGCGTGAAGCTTTGTAAGAGGTCCCTGTCCTATGACATTGTATGCCGCCACTTGGAAGTAGTAAGTAGCGTGTTTTTGCAGCC
>OX421457.1:32217586-32255086 GCA_949126865.1 Montipora capitata | reverse complement strand
AAAGAAGGTTTTATATCGTTCGTGACTTTTGATTCGTATCAGAGAGTGTAGTATCAAATGCGAAATCAAATATTTAATGGAACGGATATAAATAAATAGTGTCTTCATTTTCGTTGCTTGCTTTTCGATAACAGAGGTGTAACCTTTAACTAGAGAGGTCGAAAACACTCGAAGGAACAATTGAACCATAAGACACCGCCATTACAAATATTTGATCTTTAAAAAACCATTTAAAAGCTTTTGATCACTTCTTGACATTTGTATTAAAAGACAGGCATTCAAAGGATAAACTCTCTCCTTTGCTTTTGCGCTGTTATGATGTCGTTTACATTACCTGTATCAACCATCATAAGTACATTGTACATGTACAGTGTAATTTGTTTCATTTTCAAAGCGTGCGATTCATGTGATAGCAGTACAACCTCACAGCGATGTCCTTTGTTTACGCGAGTTTAAAGGTTGAAATGAAAGATCATGGATCAAACATAAGACAATTCCTTTTGTTTCGCTACGTTGCATTAGGCCATCCTTTTTCTCCGTTAAGCGTCGTCCGACCGACCCAAATTTTTGCCATTTTCAAAAAAAAAAAAAAGAAATAAAATAACGACGTAGTTAAACCAGTCTTATTTCGAATAGGAGTTTCCGTGGTTGATCCTTTTCCCATGTTGTCTAAATTTTACAATAACATCAACCAACTTTTCCGCCATCTTGATTTTGGGTTCACGTTTTGTTGTTTTCCAGGCTCCGCAGCAATGACGCTGGCGTAGCAGGCCTCCGATTCCGAGACTACTTGTTATTTTTTTGTTCGGTTTTTTTTTTCAATCAGACCGAGCGACCGACCGACCCAATATCAGGAAACGCATTCGACACTAGACGAAAGAAAAAAGGGGGATGGCCTCAAGTAAAAACAGAAAGGGGTATATTTAACAGGAAATGTAAATGATTTTTAAGAAGCTTACTTTCATTTATTTGATAAAAAGAAGTGAACTTGAAAATAAGTCCTGGACTTTATTATTTGAAGTGAAATGACAACTTATCCTTACATCAATTTCGAGAAAGTTCTGCAAACAATTCTATGAATATCTTTGTAAGATAAATGCATATCAGGAAGCTTAAACTTTGAAAAAAATAATAACATGTCATTCGCTTCCGTTTAGGTGCAAACTTTTGGCCAAAACTTGTGAATTGTTACAGTGTTTACCGATAAGATTACTTCACCAACATCCAAAAAATTTACCCCACTTAGAACAAAACAACGAGGCTCTTGAAAATGTATCGTGTTTTTTCCTGTTAGATTCGTAGGTTAGCGACTTGAGAAAATTTCAAAGCTAAAAAGTCCTCACAGTTCGTGCGTGTTTATATTGCGTGGATCACGCGTTTTATGTGGTTTGCGTGTCTTACGCGCTAATGTGCATGCGCAAAGAGAGTCTCGTATGCACGTGCGAAAAAGTGTGAAGGGCCGGAAAGAGTGACATTTTGGTCGCAAGTTACTTACTTTTGTGTTGCCAAAAGCGTGGATATTTCATCAACAAAAAACACCGAATGAGCTTCCAAAGAAAGACAAATATGCAAACCATTCTATGAAAATCTGGTTTGCGAAGGTCAGTAGAGAACACGACAGCTTAATAAATTTATACGAGTACTGATTCCGACAGTCTTTAAAGAGCGCTTACCATTTGAATGAAATTTTCGATGAGAATGTTTCCACAAATGGTCCTGCACGTTCTGTACTTAGAAAAAGAAAATGGGAATGTGCTGCTCCATCATTTGCCAGAAAAACGGGTTGTTCCGGTTGAAAAACAAATGAGTACAGAAATTTCCGGGCATTCCGGTCAAAACGAGAAAAAGGGAATACCTTTTCGAAAACAATCCACCGGGATGAACCGTTCCATTTGAATTCTCTCCGGAATTTCCGAAAATTCCATTCAAATGGTAAGTGCTCAAATTCTTTAATATAATATTTTCACCCCGGTACCACACAAGAAACTCAAACTTTTTTACCAATTCAGCTAGTTCCCTCCATCAGCAATGATTTTGTATTTTTAAGATTTAAAAACAAAACCCTCAGAAACGGTAACCACCGATGAGCCGGCTTATCACACAATTAAGGTAACATGACTGTTTCGTCAGGAAAGACGGCTTAATTTCTGTAAAATGGGAACTGTAAGCTTTCCTTTAGAGCAATTAAGCGCAGGAAACAAGAAATGGAAGAGAGCAAAAACAAACAAATAAACAAGAGCAGCAACTTTTACTGTACCTCCTCTGTAAACGGCAAGTGATACTGTTTGAGAGGTCGCTGTGCCAACTTCATTAGAAGCTTTGCAGTAGTAATCTCCAACATGCCGATTCTTTCTTAAGGGTCCTAAACGCAGAAATTCACCTCCAGACAAAGGAAATATTTCTATCCTGTCCCACACAGTTAGAACCTTGTCATTCTTATACCAAGTGATGTTCGGGATTGGTGACCCAGTAACTTTACAAATGAAATGAATGAGGCTTCTCTCCATGGCAGCTTTGGGTGCAGTTGTGAGATTTGCAGTTGGAACTGAAAACGATTGACCAAATATAAAAGTTACTATCTAGTCAGTCCATAACATTTTTAACAATTATTACCAAAAAGGCTTCACAACACTTGTCATGGCTAACATGCACTGAAGCAAAAGAGTGTCTAACAAAGCAATTTCCCTTGCACTGTCATCTAGAATAATCTGTCGTACTATTTATATGCAGGTTGCAAGATACTCAATAGAAAACTCATTCAGGTAGCCAATTGGCAATATTGCTATCCCTTAGTTTGAACACAAGATGCCATTTTCGGACAATCACAGACACAGGGGGTGACCAGGACTATGCGTTACTGTCAGCACACCATGTTTACCCATTCATCCCTGAAGTGGCCTTAATAATCTGGTGTTGCAAAGAGTAAAATTTATAATTATTACTTTCAGGAGGGAAAGGGTTTGAGTAGATCCAGAGATTGTTAACCCTTGAACTCCTAAAACAGCTCCAATTGGTGGGGATTACTAAACAACGGAACAGAGAAGCAGTGAAACGAAGCACTATTAAAACACCATCATGTACGACCCCACCACACATTGAATACTAACCGACGAAGGTTGGATTTGAGATTAAACATTGTTTTAGGCCTAGTTAGGCCTAAAAAGTTATTGCTCCTAATCTCAGTTTTAATCAGAATCCCAACAATATTTAATCTCAAATCCAACCTTTGCCAGCTAGTATTCAATGTATGGTGGGGTCATACATGGTGTTTTGGTGCTTCGTTTCATGGTTTAGTAATGACCCCAATTGATGAGTGAATCAGCCGTTAGACAGAGTAAGATCTATGAGTCTGACTTGCAGGAAAGAAGGGTTTAATAGACACTTTGTTTGGGAAGTACGTAAGACTAAATGTCATAAAATTGATGAATTGGTATTAAAACTGATTATAATAATATTGATTGATTGATCAACAGGTAAATGTAGCAGCCTGTTTGCCAACAGACATCAAAGAGTTAAGATCAAAGAATAAGGAAAGCTTAATAAGCTCAAGGTAAAATCTATTGATATCAACTTAAAGCTTAACAGAAATTTACCAATGCAAAAATGGTGACAAAATGGCCTAAATCAGTGAAGTAAAGATAGATTTATTGTATTAAGATGTTATGAAAGTATGCCTAGAAGGACTTCTAAGTAGTACTCTGGTGTTTGAGTGGCCTCTTGTGGTTTTACGAAGACATCCTGGCTCAGAGCATTCTATGGCTTGTTGGGAGATAAGGAACAATGTACACTTCATGTGATCAAACACTCTATATGCAAGTCAATAACTTACATGTACATGTTGATTGTTGTTGAAGTTGAGGTGTTATTGTAGCAAATGCAGCACAATGACAGAATATGAAGGTGATGAAGCTTTTTGCAATGTAAACATTCATAACAACTTCCTATTGGTACATCATCCTGTGCCTTGTTTCTAAGTTGTGAGAAGAGCACTTAGTACATGTTGTACTAATGTAGGTAGATCTTATCCCTGAATTCTACTGATACATTTATATGTACATGCAGGTTTCACCAGCATGTTTGTCATGTGAACTTTGAGGTCAAAGAATTTTAGCTGTACAATGATAGGGCAAATACTACTGTAGCTCTAGTAAAATTTGCTCAAATGTTTTCTTCCTCGAAAGGTAAAGAATGACAGATGGTTAACAAATAAGTATTTTGAAACAGGAAGTACTTGTATCAGGTTCTCCCTAACTTTTCTACTCAGCAAGGTGAAAGGGGAATTGAAAACATGAATGGGGAAAAACAATACTTTTGAAGTGTTAATTCTTGTTGCTACTCTTAATTAATAAAATAATAAAAGTTAACGAGCTTGAAACATTGAATAGAGTAAGTGGAGAAATCCCTTGTCAAAATTATTTTATTGATAGATCTTCTTTGAAGGAAATAAATACAACTTAATTGGTATTTTATTAGTTACATTCAACTGATTTTATTCCACATAAAATTCTCTCTAGTGCAAAAGCGGGTCGATGTGTTTTGCTCAAGAACTAGCAGTCATAATAGCTACCTATTTTGTTTTTACATAAACAAGGGTGAACTATGTTCTTGATAAACAATCCGATACCCTTGTTTGTATACAACAGCACATGCATCGGTTGTATCACATGCATTTTCTTAAACACCCTGAGGCAAAAATCCTCAGATGTGACTCTCTTGTAGTTTTCAAGAAAGATTATAAAAGAATGAAAGAATAACAAAGAAGTAATTTACACATATAAATCATGGAAAGCCTTAGCTTCAAGTCTCAATATTGATAAATTGCAAACATTATGGGCTATTCTCTCCTTAACATGAAATTAGAGACAAGGCATGGCACACAGCTTGTGCCAGGAGAGAAATGGCTAGTACATTTTCCTTGTGTAAGCACAAGGTGGGCTGTTTCCAACAAGAACATCTCTCAGTATCTTAGAAATACTTTAAACCAAGGAAATTATGTAAAGGGGAAAGTTCCCTTTTCTTTAGAACTTTAAGACCAACTGACCCTGTGAAATGTGATAAGCATGCCCCAATTACATACTGCCTTCCTGACATGGACAATGCCTTAGATGGCCTACAATAGCTTTTTTTTTTTTTACAGATTTTTATCCCCTGAAAGTCACCATGCATAAAACTACTACTTGTAAACAGGGCAAGGTTTCAAAAACTACAAGTACGAAACACAGGTTCAAAGCATGAATAAGATTAAGATGGAATGAGACAGTCAGTCTGGCTGAGGGACATGTTATCAACAATCTGACAGAAGAATGTTGCAAAAACCAGGGGCACGTTTTTTGAAAGGCGCGAAAAGCCATTTGTGAAACTGCCAACTGCTTGTTTTGGAAAGCTGATCTTTTCACATGTTTTCAAGGTAACAAAAAGAAAAATGACTGTGAAGTTTAACGACTTAAATCCTCTCTGTTCTTGAGATACATAAGGAATTGTGACACCTGAAAAGTTTTGGGACTTTCGAGAAACGGGTCCCAGGTCACAAAAAACTACTATTATGCAATGACCTAAACTTTTTAAAAACATCTTCCAAAGCGGTTTAAGCCTAATTATGTTAAAAATGACGCCATGTCTTATTTGTATATTTACCACTTTGTGTTAACATCTGCAAAAGCGCTTCCCAGTGGTTTCAGTTTTAAAAAAATTTTTTGAAGTTGTGCATTTTTCGAAGGGTGTGGTGTCTTCAAACCCTTATGGGCATGAAGTCATTTGTTAATGTTGTCACATAGAGCTTAATATGGTTAAGGACTATTGCTTCTGATCAACGGTAAAGTGAGAATAGCTTAATCTCAAGAGAGCAGTAGCTATTCCTCTCTGATAAAACGTGATCAAAAATTATCTTAAGTTTGAACATGAAAGGTGTTAAGTGTATCTTAAGAATGCTGTTTGAACAACAACATTTTTGAGAATAGGAGGTGTGGGAAAAGATGGTGGGAATTTCGGTAATTTACCATATCTTGATACAGTATAGCAATTTGTAAAATCCCACAGCAATTAATATTATTGTTGAAAGGATTTAAAGTAATTCATAACGATTATGTTTTACTTGCAACAATGAGCAAGCTGAACAATATGCATGAGAGCTAAGCACAATTGTCAATGAGATGTTTCAAATCATCAAATTGACATTTCAGAAACCAAAATCATTCCAAAAATATTTAAGTTCAGCAATCGTTTGGAGTATTCTACAAGTATGTAGATCGTGATAAGCTACTTAACTGTAATTAATATTAACATAAATGTACTGATGATCGGTAAGCAGACAATGTGGTGTCTACTTTTCACTACCTTTTTTGTGGAAGAGGTCAAGTGTCAGCATGGAGATATATACCAGCATTGACTTCAAGACTAACACATACACATTCATTTAAAGACTAATGTAATTAAAGAGTCAGAGGAAAAGGAAAGGAAAGGAAAAGAAAGGAACATAATTTAAGTGTCTAGTCGTTCTAGTGCTGGAGCTCTAATTGGGACACTGGAAATCAACAATGAATGCAAATCATGTTGGTTTCTCATACTTTCAGGATGTACAAGGGGAGAAGGGAAAGAACCTAAGACATGTTTGTGATGTGGTTTGCAATGCAACCCTAATTGGGAAATTCTGAAGCCCTATTTGTTCAATTCACTAGAAATTACTGAAAGTACAGGGTGCAGGGATGGCGCAGTGGTGAGAGCACTAGCCTCCCGCCAATGTGGCCCAGGTTCGATTCCCGGACTCGGCGTCATATGTGGGTTGAGTTTGTTGGTTCTCTACTCTGCACCGAGAGGTTTTCTCCGGGCACTCCGGTTTCCCCTCTCCTCGAAAACCAACATTTGACTTGATTTACTTTCATTGTTCATTTCAGTTTACAGTGTCCCTAATTAGCGCTCCAGCACTAGAACGACTAGACAATTAAATAAAGTTACTTTCCTTTCCTTTCCTAACTGTAGGGAACAAAAAAAAAATTATTTCCTTTCAAAAGACTGGTTGGCACACCAAAACTATTTTCATTCCATTTACAATAATTTACATTATTTTAGTATGTTAAACAGGAAACAATCACAATCCTTGCGGGGAAGCTATTTGACTTTTGGGTTTCCGTACTGGAAGCATTGGGTCACTAGGATGACCTGAAGACTGTGCATTGTAAACAAGGCGAACAAACACCCTCACATGGTAAAATAAAATTAGCACTAATAGGAAACAAATTCGATTTTCTTGAAGTGTAAAATCTGGAGAAGGTTTCCAACTCTCTGATCAAGCACTCTGCCAGCTGAGGGACTGTTCTCGACAATAGAACAATAAAAAATGGGACATGTTTTGCGTGGTAAAATGTAAGCATATATATTGTTTAAAGTTTGGCCAGAAAGTGTTTTTAAACCATCCGATGCTGTTTTATGAACCGCTGCCAAAATAGATAGGGGGTTGGATCTTTGCTGAACGTATCAATAATGTTGACAGGAATTTCAAGTGTACTGTATGTACCAAAACAACTTATGATACTCATTTGTCACAAGGCAGGGTAGCTCATGCTCCATCATTCCAAAAGTGATCCTGAAGAATTTAGCACGTTGCCATTGACTACGTCGCTAAGTACGCAGAAAGTTTGAACCGATGTACGTAAATTTCATCCAGAGTTCAATATGGCCAAGTTTATTTTCTCGAACAGCGTGTTGATTATAGCGATGAAAACCGGACAATTTACGTTCACATCACACTGAATGTGGACAGTGTTTTGAGTAGGTCTAAGGCTTAATGATGATGATAAAAACCGAATAGTGTAAATGATAATAGTTTTAATAAAAAAAATAATGTTGGAAGAAAGTTATCTACGGGCCGTTTCGACTTTCAGAGTGCAGTTCAGACCTTGATACACGAATATTAAATGATGAAATACATGTACATGTAGTATTTTATCAGACATACGAAATAAAAGCGCATCTATTCACAACAGGGACTGTTGACAAAATTTCCTCTGGAATCGTCTCCGGTTCCAATTCATAGCCAGTGGCCAAAACGCAAATTTAATTACAAGGAAATTCAACAATGACTATTAAATTGACATACCAAATAAATGTCTCATCGATTTCTGTTTAATTTCTTGTACAAGTTATTTCCCGGTAGTAAGAACATCCATCAGATTTGTTCGAAAACATGAGTGAAAGACAAAATCATTCTTCAATCGACCGCAGAGTTATTGTTTTCGACCACAATATCATATTCCTTTATGCGTGCATTGGTGAAAACCATTCAAATGATCTAAAAATGATTCCTCGAATTAATAGTGTATACTCAGTAATGAAAGGGCTTTCTATTTGATGAAATCCATCTTGAACTTGTGGGATTGAAATAATTGCCCATTACTACGGATATTTGAGCGAGTTTTCTCGTACAAAAGTCACACACTTCTCAGCCGAGACCTTAGCTGTACACAAGTAAATCATGTGGTTTATTTGTTAAGATGTTGAATGATCTTTACGGCTTGATCAAGTCGCAATGACACCGGAATACCATCTAAAAAAAATAAAGGTCACTAAATTCCTGCGGAGAAAATCGATCAACTTGTACTGGATTTTATTACAACTGCGATTTCACGTTTTTTTTTTTCGTTTGAATTTTCGATTACTCGGTCCTTAAATTAAGCTTACATCAACGTTCGCTGCCACCCATCTTTTACTTTCGATACGAGGGTACAAAGTTGACAGCATCTGATCTTAATAGGAGTAAAAACAATTAAATGTACTTTCAGATTTTCTGTGGTTGAGCTTTAATGGACTACAAGGATTACTTAACGTGAACTAGCAGGCCATAGAAACTAACTGCGTCTCGATTGCGTGGGTGGATTTTCATCACTTACACAGATTCAAATACTCGATCCTTCTGCAATGATTTAATTCATCTGTAATTCTTCATCGAAAAAGAAAATTGTGCTAGAGTGCTAGACCGACTTCAATACACGAACATAAACGAAGCGTGCGTCCAACCCAGTGAAGCGTTGCATAATAAGCTCTGTTTGTGAAATCGGTAATATATTCAAGCTTGCCTCTCAAGCTTTTATCCGATCAATGACCCAGTTTAAGTCAACCTTAAGTCATATAGTGATCTGAACGAAGATTCATTCATTCAAGCTGAATAATTTGGACCAAGGGCGATGTCTTGATAGGACGGAAGTCATTGAATTACATTGGATGCATTAAAAATACACATATATCTCCGAAAAGTAAACAGTTTTTAACTGAATTCTTACCTTCCCTCTGGCCAGAAGCTACGCATGAAACCGTCCACAGCAATAAAATAAATATCCCGTGATTTTGGGTGAATGATTCCATGTCTATTTCCTTGCTTGAAATTCAATGTAGTATAGCTTGTTTGTTTCAGCCTTTGATTTCACGCAAGGCGAAGCGTCCACCAAGATCTTTTAAAGAAAACCAAAAAATAAATTACAAACGTTCTTCCTAAATCATAGCCGTTTGTGCAATTTATCGATTGAAGCAGTTCGGAAAAACAGCTTTCTAGTATTTAGTAGAAAGCGGAGAAAGCTCCCCTTCGATGCGGTCGGCGTCTGTTTGAGATCTTTCTGAAGCTGTCAAAGCAACACGTGACGAAGTAACTGGAGCGTGACGGTAAATAAAGCGTGACCTTTGTCTCGGGATCTGACAGATTTTAAAAGTGGCCCACTGGGTCAAACCTAACCTGCGATCAGGCGTACTTTTCTTTAGACAGGACGGAAACTTTTTCGCCCTATCTAAAGAAATGTACATCTGATGGCAGGTTAGGTCAAACATAATACCTTGAACGTCGAAGGCCTCCCGCGTGTGTTACATTTGATTTATTTTAAAAATTTTAATAGTAAGATTGACCTATTAGACTATTAATTAACTACCGGGCGTATTAAAATTTAGAACATACTTTCTAAGTGAAAGAAAGCCAATATTTGGACTTGTGGTATCTTGGAAGGGGTCGCCCTTTGCAAGAAATCAGCACTGTGGGTTTAACATTCTGTACGTTCCACGTCTTCTTTATCGTGGAAAGCTTGTTATGTGTCTGGCAGAATTCATAGTGACTAGTGCGCAGCTGTTGGATTTAGAGATCCCTCATTCTATCCTCTTTTTATCTTCTGTGATTTAAAGATTTGTTTCGACTTTTCCCTGATCCTCGAAGAAAGGGCTTTCAATATGAACAACGCATTGGCAGAGTGAAGGGTCAAGGGCGCGCAGTGGTCTGCCGTTGATAGCAGCTTCAGAGCTCAATAACGAAACGAAACTGTCGTCAAGTTCTAAAGAGGAGATGTATTGTGCTTTAAAGCAAACACTTCGCATTCATCAGGGATCTTCAGTGCTCTTGTTTTTAGAGAATACAGGCGTTCTTTTTTTCGCGTCCTCTATAAAGAAAAGAACCCCTGATCGCAGGTTACGGAGTGCATTACCCAATACGTAAGAGTTGGCTAGCCGGTTTTTTCTCCGTGTTGATAGACTTCTTACAAGCGTAAAGCTAGGGGTCTTCGTTTCTGATGTTTTTTGGGTATTTTGGTGTCCATCAAGACGATCTTTCTTGTCAGAATTTCCAACAGGTATTTCCTTTGATCAGAGCTCTTTTGTTTGACAGCCGATTTGACGGCGACTCGCATCTCGCATCACGCTGAAAATGCTTCTGGAAGTGATTTCCGTCGAAAACCAAAACCCTTTGGGAAATTTGTCTTGAAAGTTTAGTAAACAGGGGCACCCAACGATAATCTTCGGTGAAATATGTGTTCGGGAGAGCCAAACTGTTCTAAGAGTTTCGGTTTTACGTTGCAAACAGCTATAGATTTCTTTAGTAAAACATCACCTAAAAGATTTGGCAACCAGGGAAAAGTACTGCCCTTACGTTTTCGGAAGGGGCATTTTTGCAATTCAGTTGGCACTAAAAAAGGTCACCTAGTAGTTTCGGATAAGGAAATGGTTCCCTGGAAGGTAACGTTCAGCTGGCAATTTCTGAAATGAAGATTTAATTCCCTAAAAATTTCGGACACTTCAATTTTCAGCTAAGATATCCGAACAGACCAAATTCTTTCGGTGATAATAACATCTCTCTGGACAGCCTTTATACATTACAAGGAGCCTAGAAATGTCTCTCAAAGGCTTTTGGCTTAATTTTCTAGGTTGGTGCCCTTGTTTAACTAGAAAGCGATGTTAAGTCTACGATGTCATAGGCTTAAAGTTATGGTCGGATGTCCGCAATTTTTCCCTTTTCTTATCTTGAGTATCCTGTGCAAAGGGTGAACCTTAGCAAGTTTTCGTTTTTCGTTCGTCTGTTATTTCAGCGCCATGTTGAATTACGTAATACGTGCTAACACATTTCATAATCAATGATTACTCCTAGATCTTTGTCTCCTAAAGTGATGAGTATGGTATTCCGAAAAAGTAGGCATTACGATGCATATGGCGTCTACGAATCGTATATCTCGTATATCAAAGAATTTAAATGGGAAGATGAGCACTGAATCAAGATATTCGTGCGTAGCTGAATTAGTGATTCACAAGTCTTTTTCGTGTGTATACACTACTGTACTTTATTCGCACGAAAAGTAGAACTGATAGCCAGAGCAATTCGCGCGTTAAATTGCTGTGAAAAGTGAACTCTGAAATGATCAACGTCAGCTTCGATGCCAGTGTTACTCGGTTCCCTTTTATTTTCTTCAACCTATGAGATTGTTTCAGTTTCCCTACATTTCTCCTTTGCTACTAAAGTGATTATCGAACCGAGATTACAGCATTAGTTTTATGGAATAGTGTGCATATCAGGCATAACCAGATAAGAAAACCTGACAAGGTCAAATATGGACGGAAAGCAATGAACTGAGTTGAGAATATACACTGAACTAAAATTGGAACTGATGCTGAGAATGGGGGTTGATTTGCAATTAGAAAAGATAGAAAAGGACAGCCCTGGGATTTTCGGCAGGGATTCTGTCAGAGATTTATCAAACCCTTTTTAAAATCATTGAGCACTTTTCACCTTTTGGACACCCGATATTCTCGGATTAAGCGAAGTTTGCGGATTGAGGAGTGTGTTAATACGCATGCGTCACCATTGACCAGATCGCTCTGCGAACAACGAAATTCCTAAAACGATAAACGAGTTTATTCTCCTCTCTGACTTGGACATACTTGCCGATTCATTGTTGTCAGATTTTTTGTGTATTTTCAGTATACTCACCGTTCCTTGATATCGTTACTGTGCTCTCGTAAGGGCAACGTAAACTATTTGGAAACGTTGCGTAAGTTCGCTGTTTTTAACTGGGAGTTATTACATAAGCCAGCATTTGCGGAATTGAAGGCGGTAAAGGGCAAACGAGACGCAAAAGGCAGAGTTGGTTATATCAAATATCGTCTCCAACAAAAGTGAATGGATTTTGCTTTCTATCATTTTTCTATTCGGCAAAACTGGAAATTTCAAGATAAGCATCATTTTCAATGTAAAGTCAATCACAAGTATTATTATGGCTGGTAACCGAGATCCAGTGAACCTATAAAAAGCTACAAATGCTCCATGTGAGGCGGAGAATCTTATACAGCGATTGCAATCATTCGGTCTACCATCATTGAGTGCCGCAATGGGCGGAAGTGGTATCTTGCTTTGAGTACTCGCTTAGTTGGCGATTTCATTATTTAAACAAGTGACACTTAAAGTTTTAATTTGGAAAACTCGTTTCCTTTATGATCGACAAAATATCAGACTCAATGCGCTTTGAAGCTTGCTGATGCACCTTACCCATTATCTGCTACGCATCACTGTTCTGCAAAGAAATTCTTCTGGCTTTCTTCTTACCTTTTTTAACTTGCCGCCTTGAACCAGTCAGTTGCCTGAAATGGTAAAATAGACTCGAATCAGAATCTCGTTTGGCGACTGCTTTGACATATCTTGTTTTGGCAGTAAAGAAAAGGTATTAAACACTTAAACCGAACATTGTAGTTGAGATGCTTTTGTATCAATCAATTACTGCTTCAATAAGGATAAGACTATAAGAGGGGATGACGTCCGACTATTAAGTGTGGGATAACTGGTCTCTACGTGTTACCTCTGCGCAGGCGTAATTAGATCTATGTAATGGAAGCTGCTGGTATAAGGTCAAGAAGGATCTATTGAAATCCAGACGACTTGTCTTTCATTGGCGTTTTTCTGTGATGAAAAGCACGTAGTTACAATGTCTATATTTCTCGCAAACGGGTGTATTACTTGGAATACGGCATCCAAAGTTGAATTTCCTGAGGAAGATTCTTAAGTTTGATATGAAGCTTGAACTCCCGTTTGGTATCATATTATAAATGTGTTTAAGCGTGTTTCTGTAACTGTAAGCGGATTCGTAAATTTGAGGAACATGAATCATCTTACACAATACAATAAACGAAACTCTCCTGCAGTTACACCGTAGGTTCTTTTCTGCTCCTCAAGTTATTGTTCGTTCACAGTAATCAACGAGAAAAGAAAGCGCGGCTGAAAAGCTTCTATTTGGATTTTGTCAAATTGTCATGATGCGTATTCTTTTAAGTTTCTTGAATAAATGCGTAGGAAGTTTATTGCAGGTAATAATAATGTTTTAAAAACAGTTTTCACTATTCCTTTCTTTCTCGTTTTGCGAAGCAGATCATAAAACCAATTAGCGAACAATAACTTCATTAATCGCCTTATCTGACACACTAATACTTGGTTCATACCTTGAATCACCCTGTTGGCCGAAATAATTCGAGAAAAATGGTGGTTAAGAACCTTGCTGTAGTGTATATTTCGTCCCAGCTGATAGTTGTAATGATGTGGATGCGTCATACGATAGCAAGAAGTGATGATTTAAGAAACGTCTGCAAGTGGCTGAATACCCCAGCTCATGCAGCTCAGCTCATGCAAAAAGAGCTCTCATGCTTACGTCATAAGTATCAATGTTTTCAGCAGGAAATACGTTGTTTATAATCCAAATAAAAAGGAAAGGAAAGGAAAGTGAACTTTATTAAAGTGCCTAGTCGTTCTAGCGCTGGAGCATTAATTAGGGACACTGTAAACTGAAATTAACGCAAATCAAGTCATATAATCTCGATTGCTTTCCTTGGTTAAATGCTTCAAAGAAATTTAAAAAATCATCACCGACACATCAAGTGTCCATTTTAAAAGTTGAACCAATGAAAATCAACCATATCAAAATCAGTCTAGCTTGAAACTACTTACACATCCTTCAAAATTTCAAAGAAGGCCAGTTTCACTCTAATACGCAGGCGTGGATTAAACTTTTTAAAAGAAACCTAGTAATTTTGAACTCTGTTTTCTCTTATAGTAAAAACAGATGATAAATTCTAACCAAAGAAACAGACCATTTGCTTATTTAGTTAATGAAGACTAAAGACAAAATCTAATTGTTTTTTTTTCTGTTTGTTCCAGAGTCTGTGACTGACAGATGAAGTGAATTTCATAAGAAGTTTGACGAAAGCCAAATGTGTTATTTGCTATTAATCGGGGAAGCAAAAGTAAGTTGTCAATTCACGGATTAAATTAATGTTTGAATTCAGTTTTATGAAAGAAATTGCTGGAGGTATTTTTGCGGTCATTGATGAAACAATCGCTCCATTCACCCTTTTGAATAATCGATGCCCAACGAGATGCCATGCAAGGGCGACTCAAATAAAACAATGAGTGAGCTTCATTAATCCCAGTTTACTTTGTCAAGAATGGTCGTAGATCCATGTTCATTGAAAAGTGAACTTTTCGACCAATTAACGCCGCCAAGGACCCTTCAATATTTGTGCCCTAGTCTGAGCCTCATGATATACAAAGTGAATGAACAACGAACAGGAAACAATACCAGTTAACAAACTGAGGATCCAGTCTGCAATGATAATAAGTGACCTTGCTAGGAACATGGGTAGCACAAAGGCACTAAGCAAACACAACTGAGAATAACAAAAGACTGTTTTTGATTTAAGGAACAATCAAACTCTGGAGACCCTCAGGCATTCATTGATTAACAAAGCAGGGAGACTTAATTAACAAAGCCCAGTAGAAAACATCAGTTGTTGTTAAGAATTATGTTAAGCTTGTTAGAGTTTCGTTGGACTACTAGGCGGACCGACATCCATCAAAGGTGCTTGGCTCAAAAAGATTTTAAAAAGAAGAGAATAAATTGATAAAAATGGAAATTTGGCCGACGCGTTGGGCGATGTCCCTGACCTACTCTGCACTAAACTGATAGTCATTTACTGTTTTATAATTTTACAGTTACTTGAAACTGAGGAATAAAATTTTCATCGGCGGCGGCAATATGAAAAAGAATAAGCATTTAACGGGGACCCGAGATGCAAACGGTGGCAAATGCAGTTAATTACTTCGGTGTAAAGACAATTCGTTTTATCTTCAGGAATGCAGAACCCCAGCTAGATTCTACTTTTATATAGAGTCTTTCACTGAGCTAGCCCGGCGTTAGATGAAAGTCATCTAATTCCTCTTCCCACATCTTTTGAAAATTATGCAGCTCACTTCTTTACTGAAATACAATCCCGGTAGGTCAGATCCCTGGGTTCTATGAGGAAAACGTGAAGAATCATTGATTTCTCGAAATAAACCTCATTTCAAGGCTAGCTGGCATAGTGTCATTCATTTGACACTTAACCGCAAGATCAATCCTAAAGACTTGTTTATAAAATATATAGCATTCAATAAAACGAAGAAACTCTCTTTTAAGGATCAAGGAAAGTAATATCATCATATGTACATACTAAAGTTGACTTCTTATGCAGACCTATACTATCTTCATCATTGATGCCTTATCTTAATTAGCTTACCACCTTTCTCACTTCTGTGAGGACTAATCAGAGGTAAACCGGCGACTTCATAATTGATTGTTATTTTGGAATGCAGAGGTCAAGGCAGCTACGGCTACAGCTCATGTCTCCAAACAAAGATTTGCATGAACGAGCCATGTGATATTTTTTCTATTTTTTCAAGCTACAATGATCATACGATCACCTTGGCTTCGTTAAAGCCATGAATCACCGGAGAATTGTATTGTTTACAAGGTTGAAAGCGATTGGCTGTCGGTTTCCAACTCAATCGTGCTTTAAGATCAAACTTCGTTCAATTCCAGTCCCTCTGCAGTGTCTAGGCGCGATAAAGACAAGGTGGGTTTTGACTCCTCTCGCGAGACCCAGAGTGAAACCCATACACGACCAACTCTAAAAACTCCTGAGAAAACAAAGTCTGCATCAGGCAAGACTTTCTAGTCTTTTCGTTTAGACCTAGGCATCGAACTGACTCTCGATCTATGTGAGACGTTAAAACTGTTCGCAAAAAGGGCAAGTAGTCCTTCAGTGTTGTGATTTGATCTACGGGATCTCAGCAAAATTGGTACTCAAGCTGTTGCGTTAACCCTGAATCTATGTGAAGCCAAAATAAATCATCATCCAGTGTTTAAAATTGAATCAAGCGTGCCTTCCACAATTTAGGAAACCACCCCTTAGGAAATATATATTTTAATGTACGAAAAGAAACTACGTTACTTAAGCTCGCAATATCATTCTCATAGATTAGCATATGGCGCCATGGCGGCCGGTTGCGCTTTCGTTTAGCTCTGTCATTTCTTGGCATTACCTGGTAATTTTGTAGGCATCTTAATTTATTTGTTTTTATGTTGATTTCGACATTTAAAGTTCTACTAAACAAGACTAGTGTCTAACTAGAAAACTATAATATGGTAGTATGGTTCACTTAAGCGCTAGGCATTTCCGTCTTTGATATATATTTAGTCGGTTTTATAAATGTCAATTTGAACTTTGAATGAACTAAATGTACATTTAATATATGTAAATATCATGTTTTAAGTAAGTGTGACATACATAAAGTCTTGTCTTGTCATTTGAATGTTAAAATTTAAAACTTGCTAAACGTAAACTTGTCAAAAAGTGTATATTTGCAAAATGGTAATCCTCGATGGAATTCGATCTTCTTGGTGATAGTAAAACTGAGAAGAACTGGGTGGCAGTCACTGCCAACAGTCCTCCTGTGTTCAACTGAACGATTTTCTAAAATGGTAAGCGTTACATGCATATTTGCGAGCAATCTCTCAACCTCTCTTCAATCTGGAATTCAGTGTTTAGAAATTCAAATGATAAGGAGAAAGGACTCGTATTTTGAACGAAACATGTACTTAACCAGAAGAAATCATATCAATTAAGCATGCAGACATGGCGGTTTGATTGCTGCTCTGGTTGAATAAATTTGAATGTATTGAACTTGAAAAAGTCCGATTCAAAGAGTTTCAACGTTCTGTCTAATGTCCGTCTTATTGTCAGGCAAACTCCGTGGAAAAGGAAAGTAAAATAAGGAAAGGAAAGGAAATTTATTTAAGTGTCTAGTCCAGGTTCTGGCACTACTGAATTGGGGACACTGTAAACTGAAATCAACAAATTAACGCAAATGAAATCAAATGTTGGTTTTTGAGGAGAGAGGAAAACTGGAGTACCTGGTAAAAAAAAAATCAGTGCAATGTAGACTTTAACTTTCGTTATTTTCGATAAAAATATGGCCAAACTGTTGTTTTAAGGATCCTTCGACTCGCCAACATCAGGATCCGTATGGCCGTTTTAAGTATTGCAGTCGTTTGTTTTTCAACGTACCATCGGTGCAACCTTATGAGATAACAAACTAAGCATGCGCGGTAAAGCTGGTTTCAGAATGAAACTCTCCAGGTGACTTGAATCATAAAGAGGTGATGCGATTAAAAGCTTTGGGAAGAGTGACGATGGATCAAACAATTGTCGAATTAGCTTTTTCTTATGACGTGACCAAACGAACGCAAACTACCGCTATTCTTCTGTTAGGCTGCAGACATGGAATTGTGTCCACCGTCGAGAGGTAAATCGTTTTTCGTGCATATTCTACTGAGATTCTTGACGGTTGAGTCAGTAGGTAAAGCTGATCCCAGCATCGGTTACCTTTTCAGCCGTCAGTCTAGAGGTATATCAGGAGTAAAATTCTTCAGAAATTTTATGTTGGGTTGTGACTGTTTTCGCTTGAAATAACATTTGATTACGACGTGCCTCTTTTCTTGTAACGATCGCGTATGATTAAAGCATAAAAACTGTGTCTTCATAAGCGAACCATGAAGAGCATTTTCCTTAGGCAACGCTGAGCTCATGTCCGTGTATCAGAACACCGCTCAAGTGATCCCATTTTTCCAGGAGTAGACTTGCCACAAGTCGACTGCGAAAGAGAGCGAGCGAAAGCGAGCGACAAGTCGCGACCACCTATTTATCTGCAAGCGGAAACGGACTTTGAGAAAAAGTCTATTCCAGGAGGTATATGTCATTTGTGAACTTGTTATAAATAATGCATCTATTTTCTATTGAGTGTAAACCTATAGTAATCTCTCCTGTAATCTGATTAAAAAATGTTACCAAAGACAAACAAAACATAATTGATGTTATTATTTGTTTGCATGGTTGAAACGCATCATGTTCAACTCATGCATACTGAAGTTATCTCGAACTCGACAGGGAAAAAAACTGATTCAGGCGATTAAAGCTTCAGGTCCTGGGGTCGGCTTTTGTTAGTGAGTAAAATGTTCCGGGACGACAGGCGCTCTATTTAAAGATCGTTTTTTTTAGAAATGTTGAAAAGAAATTCAATCATCAAATGTAATCATAAGGTCACAGGTAGGGTAGGGCTAGTGAAAGCAAGAATCTCGCGTTTATGTACAAGTAAACCTTAACTAGTAATCTCGGATTAGTTACGTCTCTTCCATTGTCTTGTTATCCCGGTGTCATTTTTCAACAGTTGAATATTTTCAAAGGAAATTTTAAAACTTGAACTTGCCTTCAAGTAGAAAAATCCAGGTCTGCTGGTGCAGTATTTGATCGTTTATGGGTAATTTAATAGATCTTCTTAAATTTCACTTGTAAATGTCTTGTGTTAGTTCTCTCCAAACTCATGAATATAGACGAAACATTTTCTTGTGAGCATCTGCAAGCATTAGTTGTTACATTTCGCTAGCCTTCTTTAATGAGCAAAACATGCGGGGAAAGACGAAGATTCTAGAAACCCCCTAGAAGCCAAGAAACATAAGCAAACTATTTGGCAGAAAGAAATGATATTTCCAGTTGTCACGGGAGAACGTGGCAACCTTGTTTTATGTTTTTGATTAAGTTGAAATGGCCAAAGAGCAAGAATATTTATGATGTGGCAACCTCGTTCCCTGGTCTCTGGAGACCCTACAGATTTAGTTATTCGCCCGAAATTTTAAAAACGTATTAACAATGGAAACTTCTCGCCGCTTCCGAAATTAACCTTGACCTTGTTGTTTTAAAGGACAAAGACATTTATTTTGAATTTCAGCAGACGTGTTGTACTACGTGTATTAAGTTACATTATTCGATGCCAAAGCCGATTTTGTTGCATTTGGCTTTTCTACGTATTTCCGTGTGAAAACAGCTGGTTTCCAAAGCTAATTGTCCGTTATTGTACCAGAGCAAGAGACCAAGTTTCTATCGGCAAAACGCATAAACAGCCTTACTTATTATGCTGGAGAAAATCCTCGGTCCCACGGTCCCAGGACTTGAGTGACCCGCCCAACTCCTTTTCAGCGAGCATTTCAACCAATTGAAACAGGAGTGCAATTCTTGCTATCTAATTGGTCAAAACTGATCACATGATACTAATGCACGGAATATCCATTTTATCGGTTTCCGTTCTTTGGATTAAATAGTATTCTGATACTCCCGGCAACGGGCGATGAACGGAAACAAAGAATCTGCTTTATCCGTGAGTGTGACTCTTTTTGGCAAGAAAACCGTTCGTCTCAGGTGCACCAATGGAACCGGCTGGAAAGACACATCCAGACTTTGCTTACATTGTTTTCAGTTCGATTCGGCCGCAAAATCCTTGCCGTTTCCGGGGTGCGTGATTTATATTTTATGCTCAACCCAACCACCGGAAGATAACACTTCTCCTTGTCAATGTTCGACAATTGCACTATTGGGCTTGTTTTGCTAGCTGCTTCTGCTGCTTGCATTGTATCAACTTTACAATTCCCCAAGTCATGTTTTTTATTTCGTGTACAAAGCGACTAATGGCCCGTTCACACCAAACCTTAACCATGTTTTGAACATGCCAGTAGTGAAACACGGTTTCAAAGTGTTTTCTTTTCAAACCATGTATACTGATTTTTGTCGACTACAAATTACGCACAGATCAAAGCATGTATTGATGATACTCAATGTCTGAATCTCATGTAAAAGCCAGTCCTACATTTTTCTGTGACTGATTTTAATTTCGTTAAACCCAGTTTAATTAAACACGTCTTGTTGGTGTGCAGCGTTTACACGAACGCGGTTTCATTTGTAACCGCAGCACCTAGATTTTTCCGGAAACTGATATAACACTGCATATGACAAATTGACGACCAACTCTTAGTGAAATTCAATTATTGTCTTCAGCCCTGTTCGTTTGCAACTCATAGTTTTTCTGAGCTAGTTTACCAAAATTATGTGACATCGTATCTCGATGCTAACACGGTGTAATTTTTTTACGCTTTGCCTACTCGTCAAAAGGTCTGCAAACGAAATTGTGGAGTTAGAGGTCTTTGCCGGGTTTCTATCTCAAGAAAAAGTTGTGTGTAGCCAGACTAAAATGATTGCCCGTGACTCGGAAGTCGCCCACTCCTGCCATAGCTAAGCAAGTCTGAAAATAGAAGCTATTAATCAGAGCTTTGCTGCGGTTTTGTTTCATGCAGTTTATCCCATTCTAATTTATTCTTCATTGTTAACTTATTAATTAGTTGTTTTTTGGTCAAAATCCTAAATTAGGGAATCAGGAAGTAAACCCACTGAGGTTGCTTTTTTTCAGTTACCATCGAGCAAGTTAAGGCAGTCCAACCATTTAGCCCCACAAGTACTTTGTTTTTGCGAGTAAATTGCGTTTCTGCGTTATATTCGAGGTGATTTGTCAAGATAAGTGGTGTTAATGAAAGCTTTCGATAGGTGTATAGAGGATCTGTTTCACGATCTCCTGCTGTTCCGAGCTGTGGCACTTTCAAATTTGTTGGTATCAAGCGAACAAAACATTCAACTGTTCGACATTGACTCAGTTTTCGTTAATGTACATTCTTTGCGGTGTACGTGACTTACCAAAGTGTTTATAGCCGAGTTGCTAGTTTGTGCTGGACATTCGACTCCTGTTAAAAAGAACCGTGTTCACCTGCCGAGAAAGTCTGAGATTCAAGTTTTTCCTGTTTCTGAGTTATTCGACCTAATCTCCCATAGTCTCCGATAGGAAACCTTTTCAAAGGCTAAAACAGTAACGGAGAGCGTATCTCTTATGCAATTAGTATATGCAAACTCTTAGAGTCAAGAATTTAGCGAAGTAATAGTAAGTCATAATCATCTGTATATGAAGAGATTTATGCTGACAACAATGCTAGCTTTTTCATAATTCAATTCGGTACCCTTTTTCTTTCATTTCCAAAAGTTCATTCTTTCATTTGGTTACCGAATGGATTTTGACATATACTTTCTGCCTTACATAACTGAGAGTAGACTGAATTTCAGCCGCCTTCTCCGCTCGCTCGCTAATTCGGGGAGAGAGGCCTCTCTTCCCGAGTGAACGAGCGGACAAGGCGGCTGAAATTCAGTCAAGACTGAGAGCCGCTATACTTTATAGCTGGAAATGTTATGGCGAAACGACCACACACTCTCCAGATGTTTGGTATGGCTTCTTCTCATTGACATTGCCGCAGTGAAGAGTTTTTTCAGTCTTGTCTTTATAGCGATTAGAAAGCACGGATACTTATCAAAAAGGAAAACTCTATACTTACAGAGTGGATCTAGTCAACGTTCCAGCTGATACTCGAGGTTCTTCAAAGCGTTTATAATCCAAACTTTTGTTTCCTCCACTGTTTAATCGAAAAACGATGTCTAGCCTTTACTCGCAATGGTTTCGATTGTGGCTTAACAGACCTAAGACACGGTGCGCATTTCTTAACCCATCGCTTCGTAAATGCAGCTCTCCATCGCAGCTGAGCAATAGCAAGAACTCGGCCCCGCAACACAGTGTCTGTTTTTTGTATACTTAATCCTTTACTGAAATGACGGTGTCAGAGACTTAAGACCTCCAATCAAAAGCATTCCGAATTAAGCTCCTTTCTCAAGTCACTTTGCACTTTAAAGTACCCATGAATGAACCGGTGAAGATAGAAAATTCGGAAAGAGGATTAACTCTCGATACTGCGACGCCATGAAGCAAGGCGCGGTAAATCCTATTCATCAATACGATTAGTTATAATACGTGACTGCGCCCATACGTTATTTTTTTCTCTTGTCCTTTCTACAATGCTCCTGAGGGAGATTCATCGGCCCCGAATTTTGACAGGGTTTTCTTCTCAGTTTTCGCGAAGAGAAACAAACCGTGCTGCGCTTCTTTCTGGTTACCTTATATTAAAGGTTTTAATTTTTAAAAATTGGTCTTGAGCGTCAATTTACGAATAGTCTTACAGATTAATCTTCCTCGTGAAAGACTGAAGAGAACAGCCTCAGATTAGCATCGCATGCGCATCTTTTTGGCTAATTTTTGCACACCGAGAGTAACCTGTGGCGTGCACACCAAAAAAAAGGTATTTCCAAAAAGACCTTAAGGGTGGTGGGGGGTGGTACTTAACTACAGAAAGACAATGGTTGCTAAGCAAGCTTTTTAGTCAAAGAGCCCTACAAAAAGGCTGTGAAGTAACTTTTTCAATGGAAATCTGATATCACTTCAATCTGAATGCGCATGCGTAACTAGTCCCAGTCCTCTGCCGTGCGTTTCAGTGAAAAACGCTTCACTGGATGGGAACCGTCTCATCAGTTTTTGTAAACTGTAGCAAGGAATTTCTATTTGGACAAAAAATGCAACCGATGTTTTGAAAAGTGTATCAAAGGAGGGCCTTATGACGTCATAATTTTTTTTAGAAATATATATATACATCAGTGCTGGAAATAATTTTTCTTTATTCAGAGGACATATGTCCTTTCAAATCTTCCTTTTGGTCGGACATTTGACAAATTGAACCGGACATAATTTATTGACTGACAACACCTTGAAGAAGAGAACTCAAGATGTGCTGGTGACATGTTCGGTCATCGTGTCCGATCATAATGTGAAATTGGCCGGACATTATCAAAATTTGGTCGGACAATGTCTGATGACCGACTGTTATTTCCAGCACTGTATACATAGTTTTTAAATCCAGGCTACAGATATTGTGATGGACTGTTCTCGTACTGTTGCGTTAAAAATTTGTGAAAAATATTGTTAACTCGTTGAGTTTTTGGGTATTTTCTGTTTTGGTCACTTGATTTATTAAATATGGTTGTAAGTCGAACCACACAAACAAATGTTAAGGGTGCGTTCGATTGACCCTATTCCGGAATAAGAATACGTGGAGTGATGATTTAAAACGGCATGTTAAGCGTTTTGAAGCATCAAGGACTAGAAAGATATGTTTGAAATAACATTTTAGCAGGTGTTTGACAATTTTGATGTGAATCTCCTTCAAAACGAAGGATTTCTAACTTCTATTCCACGTATTCCTATTCCGGAATACGGTCAATCGAACGCACCCTAAATAGAACACATCTGGCAAAAAATGGTAACTGTAGAGAGTTAAAGGGACTCGAGAAATGATTATTTGAAGGGGTCCCTAGCAACAGTTTGGTAGTTAAGAGCCACCCGCCTTAACTAAGTCATATCATATTAGGTTTCGATTTCGGTACACTGATGTTAAACTGCGCTGGAGACACTGGCCAATTGAAACATCACCTAGATGCTTGCTATGCATTAGGTGTTGTCAAATAAACGATGGATCGATTTATCTGTGAAAATTAACCAGGTTCTTTACTACTGCCGGTTTCCTTATCGAGAGTCTTCGGTCCAGACCAAAAGAAAAAGTACGTTCCTCGATTATCTCCAAGAACAATGCTAGATTGATAACTATACGATAAGATGCATGAGAACTGAATTCTTGAAGAAATAATAAGCATTTCTCTCGTTCCTTTGAGAACATAATATGTACTAAGGCGTTGTATCGCCAACCGTAACATTGAATCAAATTCGAGACTAAAAATGTATTCTTACGAAACTGTTTCAACAAATGTAATTTGTAAGGTACCAAGAACAGCTGAAGTCCGCTGATATATCTATTTAGATGTAGACGATTACAATCAGTTTTGCACTTTACTAGTTGTATTTTATCTTAATACCTCCTTATCCTATTTGCATGCTATTAACGCCTGATTAAGATGCAGCTGATAAGAAAGCACGTTTTGTAGTCATAATTAAAATGAGATGATAGATAATGTTTTAGAAATCATGTGGTACTTGATTGATGAAGGAAAAGGGCACGTGATCTAAAGATGGACACAAGTGAGTGGGATTCAAGTTATTTATCTGCTCAAACTAATCTAATCGTTCAGAACAAAAACAAGAAACCGGTGCTTGCCGTCTTTTTTGTGTTTCCTAACTAGTCAATCAATATAGGATCTAGGATCGATTTAGTATGTTACCTGACCTTTTTCTTTTGTTTTTCAACTTGAAAAGTGGCTTTTTCTGAATTCTAATCCATGCTGATGACATTCATGTTATTCTTGGTATTTTTCATTCACATGTTTTACTTATCTTTGGATGTCTATTGGTAATATTCCAAGGATCTAGATTCGGGTACGATGAAACCATATCAACAAAACGTGGTATATCGTTTAATGGATTACTTCTCTTTCGTTGTACAACGTTTGATAAAACAAAATGAAATTTCGAAAGTCACTTTTATTTCAAAAATCATCGACTTCACCACGCCCTTCATTTTATGGCCCCATCAAGAAACTTCTCGATGCTTCTTCTTCAACTACTAATGATGGATTTAGATTATTTTGTTATCCAGGTCACAATCGTTTAATGCATCCGCGACAAGACTTATCCTTTCGTGGGAAAAAATAATTACAGTTGCGAGGCCACCCAAGGAAAATGATGATTGCCTTATCTTTGAAATTCAAGATAAATATAATGCACTTAATAGGAAAGAAAAGGCCAACAATTTAACTTGTAAAGTCCGTGTTGTAGCCATCTAAGGAAATCCCTTGGTGCATTTAAAATGATTCATATCAATCAAATTTAAAAGGACACCTTTTGAAAAAGACCAGTCGGCGTGAGATAGTCCGAAAGTAGGACCATTTCCCGAAGACTAGCAATTGAGAAGGAGTGATAAATCCTCCTATCATTAGGTTATAATTCAAAAGAATAACTTCTTCTCCAGAAAAATTAATCTTGCTATTGAAGATAGTGGTCGAAGCCCTTAGCTGAATATGAGATTTTACTGACCATGCAATCACTTCGGGTAGGGTCATTATGCAATGAATGTCCTCGACAAATTCCGAAAATCTCCGATGATTCCCGAACAACATTCCGAAGGGATGGTCTCCCAACTAAAATAAATATCGTGCTAAAAGCTCTTGAGAACGAAAAGGCTTCCTTCTTCTCACAGACAGATCGTAAACAAACTCAGTGGTTCCTACTGCTTTGCTCCTTTGGGCACACAAACAAAGAGTTTAATTTCTAAAGAGAGTTTAGAAACCCCCGCAAACAGCGGGTGGAATTCGTAGACTGAAGTGATTGAGACTGATGAGGAATGAAAGCGAAAGGCGAGAGAGGGTAATTCCTATCCTAAAACATTTCACGATTTCATTATCGGAATTGGTTTGTATATACAGTTGCAAGGCATCGTTAGTCCGAAATATGTTTCAATATCCACTAACTTGAAGTTGACCGTGATAATCTAATATGCCATTCCTTGGGTCATGAAGTGTGTGGCCTCAAGGCTTTCTTCATTTGACTTTATACGTTGTCAGTGGTGGTGTAAGAAAAACTCGAGTTTCTGTTCTAACTATCTGTAATTAAGTGTGTACATGACGCATATGAAACCTTAAAGATTGTGGATGCACGAGCCAAACTCCCTCCACTATTGTGACTTCATCTAATTAACTGATAACTCTACAATGGCTATACGGCTTGACGTTGCAAATTTTACGACGAATATATTTTCTATATCAGAGAGTTTTTCCCCGTTATTTCAGTGTTTTCTGGCCAGTCGCCAATCTTTGAGCGCAGCGACTGCAAAAGGGTCAAAAAGTCGAACTAAGAATGCTTTAAAACCTGATCAAAATAGAATCGTCTGGCGTCACACCTTTTAACAATGCCGGGATTGGCTAGATCAAGAGTCTTGCTTTAGTTACATTTGGATGGGTTCCTATTTTTTTGCAGATGTTTTGAAACGCGAGGTAGCTTCTAGCTTAGTTCTTAACGGCTGTTTAACTTTAGACAGTCAAATGCGACGAATGGTAGTAATTTGTCGACTACGAAATACCTTTGAATAAACGTCTGACTGAATTGAAGATATTATTGTTTTGACTATTGATTGATCATATTGCTTTGATTGATAAATTACCTGAAACGCTGAAATAAAACTAAAACAAAAATAGAGGGAAAAGTGTTTTACCTACGTTTACGCACATACTCTCAAAACCTGACACGGAGCATAGAAGGGTCCAACCAACAAAAAGGCGATTAAACTGAGTTTTGGCAAAATGAAGTACCGGTAGCTTAACGGCAGGCGAAGTTAGTTTTGTGTTTTTGTGTTTGGGATTATAACATCGATTCACATGGTGCAGGTGTCGTCGTAAAGGACCACATGGCAAACCCTTTCAACCTACAGAATTGCATAACCGCTTGATATCAAAGGAGCATTGATTGCCACACATGCATGATGGCCTGTTTCAGTGTTAATTGCACTGATGTTTACCTTGACCTCTTCCTTTGCCGCATCCTCCCGGTACCAATGATTAGGCGCTTTTCAACCCAATCTTTAACGCAGTAGTCTTTTGTTTGCTATTTCGTCTTTAGTTTGACAGTACATTGATAAGCTTTATAATCGTGGAGGTATAGGGTAGGGTTGAGGGCAAATCTGGCACACCTTTTCCTGCTTCCACAGATTTATTTGTTTTGCTTCACGCGATTGGAGTATCCTAAGCGGTGAATTCTAAATACCTAAAATATGCCGCGCTTCGGTCAAGTACAATATACTTCCCAATGAATGGATGACCCATAGAGGTAAAACAGTAAATGAACAGACTGTAACTGAAGAACAAGTAAACCCAACCTAGGTCAGCCTAGCAACTGATTAAATCAGTGTTGGAAGCTCTTTCACATGCTTAGGAGCTAGACCTTATAATTTGGAGGCTGTCTATCACATGAAATGTTTGACGCGTATAGTTGTGTTGAGACTCTCTATTTCATACGGCGTATCTAGTACCTGATGTCACCTATACAGTTATTTTTTGCTCTTCGTCTTCAGTGATATAAGAGCTGGTATATTCTGGCTGGAACGTACTGTCTGTTACGCAGAGCGTAGCGGAGAAATAAGCGCTGTCAAATAACTTTTATAGCTTGAAGCTTTGTTTGTAATCCACGACTCCAAGTGCCCTTTTATTGTTGATTGATTGGATACCACAAATAATGCCAGGCAAAGTCTAAGTAAGTTACGCAGAGAAGAATGGCAGACTGAGACAGATCATGTATAACTTTGAAGAACAACCGATGTGTAAAAATATTTCTAGTCCCGTAGAGACCTGCAATCCTGTGCAATTTTTTGGTTCATGCAAAGACACAATTCGAGCCTCATCTGTTTGGTATTTACAAATAAAACGTACTCCATGTGCTAATTAGTTGGCTGTAAATTGAAAAGTGCTAAATGCCCGAAATGATCTCAGTGCATGCTCTATACACTGCTTTTAGTCAGTTTAACAAAAGAATCCTTTCTCTATATCGAGTTCAGCAAAACGGCGGATGTTTGTTTTCCTCCGTGATGTCTAGATTCAATTTCTTGGTCTTAATTGTCAAACAAAGGGAAACTGGTTGCTAAAGCTAAATAGTGTCAACAAACTCAAATGATCAAGTGTTTTGAAATAGTCCCTCTTGTAAAGAAAGTGACCGGATTTCGGGAACGCATTCAGTTTCCAGTTGTCTGGTTCAGACGATCCTGAATACACTATGGCAGTGATTTCTGGAAAAAATTTTTTTTCGCAATTCCAAACATTCACAGGTACAGACTTGGCTTGTATATCACTCTTTTTCGTTTGGATCTCTCATTAATCCCTGAACGGTGCTCAGAATTTTGACACACTTCTTCAGATACCGTGTCATCTTAGTTGAAACGGCACCGAATAGTTGTTAACCTCAAGGGAAAGTTGTGGGCCAAGCGTTCGAGAAAATTACGTTTTCTCTTTTCGGAGCAGAGCTGGCGCAGTGGTGAGAGCGCTGGCCTCCTACCAATGTGATCCGGGATTGATTCCCATATTTGGCCTCATCGGTATGGATTGAGTTTGTTGGCTCTCTTTCTCTACTCCGCCGCAAGAGGTTTTTCCCCAGGTACTTCGGTTTCCCCATCTCCTCCAGAACCAATGTTTGATTACAGTTGATTTGAATTAAATTGATTTGATGTATATGTACAGTGTGAAAAATTGGTGCCCCAGCGGTAGAAGACTTGACACTTAAATAAAGTGCATTATTTCCTTGCAAAAATAGTGTTTGTCAGTGCGCAGTGCGGTTAAGCCTATATTTCAAGTCTCACGAAAGCTTGTTAAAGTAGTTTGTCAATTACACGTTGAGAAAGCTTCGTACAGTAATTCCTTGATTCACATCAAGTTATCTCTTCTGTTTGATTGTTTGATCTGCTTCCATTCTTGACATGTTAAATTCTAGGACGTTGCGTGTTCGCGCCTTTATCAAACTGTCGTTAACAGGTTATTAACAACTTGAGAGTCCAACTCGGGCTGTTATTGTAGAACTTAAATTTACATGAATCGTCGAATGTGCTAAAACGAGTTTGAAAACTCCGATTTGCCGTCTTCGTGAGCACGTGAAATGCGCATCAAAGGAAGCTTGTGTGTATCGTAATTCACTCTCCATGGTCATGATTACAATACTGCCGGGGAAACGAAAAGCCGGAGTTAAAAACAGTCTAAGAATAAAGCAACCGTTATCTGAGAAAGGTCAGTCAATACCAAATGAGATAACAACCACGAGGAATATAAATTTTTAAATTGAAGCATGCAGTGATGTTGTGTAAGGAAATAGTGTACCTCAATGCTAGGTTTTTGCTGTCCCAAAAGGCATGGCCAACACTCGCAACGTCTAGGCTTTTTAATCTTACTCCTGGTGGCTAGGTTTTACTACTTGCACGGTCTACCTTGAAGAAACGTAGTTAATTTAGAGAGAAATTGGTTAACCTGTTTGACTCAATCATCGATATAAGTAACGAGTAATCACCTTCCAAATATCTTGCATCTTTCGAGTGGAGAGAGAACTAACTTGAAAACTGTCGCAATCAATCATGATAGACTGTCGACTATTATTTTAAAACTGTCGGTTATCGCTAATCAGTTGTTGCTTGTTGTTTTTTATCATTGCCTACGGTGTACTTGTGTCATTGTATTTATTTTCATTTAATAACGTCCTTGTCATGAGCAAACTAAGCGTATCGGTGTCTCATCTCACATGGTTTCTTCATTTAAGCTGATGTGTTATAGTTCACCTTAAATAAAATCTGCGACATTAAAGGAAACTATGTGTCGCCATATAATTGATGCCCTTCCTTATTATTAGGAATATAATCTGTTTGTAGGCGTGCCACCGAGGATTCCTCATTTGAACAAAACTGAATTGCACCGAGGAGACTTCAACTTTGTCACAAACAGCGACTTAATGATCTATTGCGCAGTTCGTTATTAACAGTAAAATCAAATATAGTTCTTTAAAGGAGCAAATCAAAAGCCATCATTGGTCAGTTACTTGGCGGTTTACGATGCTTTCGGTTTGAAGAGAAAGTCGACGTTTAAAGTTATTTCAAAAGTCACCGAAACTTTCGCTGTTTGGTTGGTGAATTTGGGAGTGTGAATGAAATTACTAATCTGGACGCTCTTGATCAATACTTTCTATTGGCTCTGTTTTCAATATGATTGCGCGAAATGAATTTTGTTGTCTTTCCACGAAGCTGACTTTATAAGAGTTCGGTAGAATTGGTTGTCGCGAGTTTTACGTAGATGAAAGAGTGCCTTGTCACATGATTTTCATTGACGGCACTTTCTCTACGGGTTCACAGCAGTTGATAACAACAACAAGGTGGCACTCTTACATGATTTCTAGACGAACACGAATGGTTATCTTATGAATAAAATTTGTTATAGTTTAGAATAAACTGCATGGAATATATGCTGAACAGGAAAAAGCACATAAAGTGACTTCGGGCGCACGCGACAAACCCAGATTGAAACGTCATAGGACATCGAACTCGCTAAGGTTGTGAGTAAAGTGAACTCATCCGGCAGCAAGCAAGAAACGACTAGTCGCGAAGAGCTGTTCAAAACTAGACAATCAATCACTTTAGTCCGTGGTAGTTGCGTACGTGAACACAAGGAAACCTTCATTACTACGTTTTTTGATTGTTCATACGCTGTGGTTTTATGGTTCGCGCCTCATGGGGAACGTCGCAAATTTTGCACGTACTCCTTGCCCTTTTATAGCTTTGGTTTTTCTTTATCAACACAACAAGGTTGAATGTTTTCACTTACCCTACATTTCCGATAACGCCAAAACAGATAATTTGACGTTTTGGGCCCAAGTTATGTCGGAGTTACTTACGCTTTGTTCTTATGACTTTGTTCCAGATTATTCAAAATACATTCTAGCATGAAGTTTCTGACCCCTGGTTTCTTAATCAATATAGAACAATAAAATGATTTGCATTATCCTGCTATGTGTTTTCAAACTCCAAAAGGACTCGGGGCACACAATACAGCTGCACTTCCGTTCGTTGTGTATGCATTAAATCAGCCTTCTACCACCACATGTAACCGATATCAGAGCTGTCAAGAAATCGGCTTCGCGCGCGACAGAGAAATTGTTTGTGCTAAACTTTGGGCAAACAATATATTAACTCGAACGTGGACAAAGGATTTTTGAGTCAAAACAAGTTATGTCTTGAGGGCATATTTACGATGAAAGATGAAGTGTTATTCGAAATATAGCTTACCACAATCATTATATATTATGAATGTGGTCTTTGAAGATTGATTTTTTTAGTTAACCGCAGACTGATCTGTCAGTTTTGACAGACTCGGGTATAGTTTGTACTAAAACTGGCGATTCTGGAAGCACTGTAAATACTTGAACGTTAACTGAAGGGCACTTTTAAAAGTTTGAGGATCATAAGCCTTGCACTCAATTCCAGAACTCGCAACCCAAGTCTCTCAGTAGATGCCATGGAACAGTCAGCTTTAAAAGTTCTGTGTTTTTTTGTTAGAACTTAATTTGTTTCATATTTTATGTGAATTAGGCGGGTCAGTAGAAAGAATCACGGTGTTACTACCGAAAACAATCGATGTTTTTAAAAAAATTTCCTGTCTTCATCGCGTAAAGTCATTCTGGCCTCTGAAATAATCCCGTGTGCAGTTAATTAGTAGATTGAAAAGCCGCCATCTCTATAATTAGCATCCAACTTGTGAAATTAACTTTGTATTCGCTATGAACTAAAATTTTATATGGTTTCCCGTAAGAGTTTAAAAAGGAAAGCCGGGAGATTTAGGAATCTGGGACAATCTGACAAGTTCAAAAGAAACAAAATGAGAGTAAATCTGAATGAATGAGTGTTGATATTCAGCACACAAATAACAAAGCCTATATTTCCATTTCATGCCCAGTGAAGAGTGAAGTTGAGAGTTTCACATGATCACGTTCTAATCAAGAGTACTAACTAACACTTTATTTACAAGATAAAAATATATTCTATGTCGCATCAGTTGCAACCCCGACGTTGTGGGCAAAGTTTCGTCCACCCCGGAGAGAGTGACAAGGGTATGTTAGTTTCGTAGGTGTACGAAACGCCTTTTTTGGGCGAGCCGTCTCATTATTGTAAAAAAAAAAAAGCCATATTGGGCTGTAGTTTTCAATTATGTGAACTGTTCATCCTGTTTATGGGCGCAGCTCCGACTTGAGTCAATATTTCCTTGATAGAGAATTAAGGAAAGGAAAGGAACTTTATTTAAGTGTCAAGTCGTTCTAGCGCTGGAGCACTAATTGGGGACACCGTAAACTGAAATTAACAATGAAAGGAAATCAAGTCAAATGTTGCTTTTTACGGAGAGGGGAAACCGGAGTAACCCGAGAAAACCTCTCGGTGCAGAGTAGAGAACTTGCCAACAAACTCAACCCACATATGACGATGAGTCTGGGAAATGAACCCGGGCCACATTGGTGGGAGGCGAGTGCTCTCACCACTGCGCCATCCCTGCACCCCAAACTCGAATCATTTACTGCCAGAACAAGCTGGGACTCTTGGGAGGGATTTTAGTTCTTTTTCTGAACGCATTATGTGTAGGATTCCGGATTATTTTGTGGGGACGCCTTTGGAAAGTTTGTGGGAAAGCTTTTCACTTTTCTTTTAGAATGCACCGAGAACTTCATAACTTCAAACTTAGCTTCCACCTACAGAGTTCCGTCTGAAAACACATTATTGGAATCGATTACTCTGAGTTCCTTTATCTGAATTTCTCAGTTTAGACGGAACTGATAGATAACAAGAGATGTTGTTATCATAGAGATAATGGTTTAAAGGAAATATTGTAAAGATCTTGCAATCAAACTCGGCCTTAATTCTGGGCCCCGATTCAAAAATCAAGTGCAATATTACACATTTTGCTCTGCTTTTGACAAGTTAGACACTAGCTACTCCAGAAGGCTTCGATTATGTGGATTAATAACTAAAAATACTTATGAAAGGTGTAGAGAATTCATATGGCCTTTGTGCTGCTTTCTCCTATTCTGTGTCCGAATTCCACAAGATACGGCGAGAAGAAAGATTGTCATCGTAGATAAGCGATATCGGTTTAGAAAGGCTGTTGTTTCGATTTGAAAGTCCTCTGCATTCAGTCTTTTCAAAATGATCGGAAACGAGATTGTTATCTCAGATACACGATTAAAGTTTAGACGAACAGTGGTTTAGATTTTTCAATTAAATCCTAATTCTGTTCATTCAAAAAGGCAAATGCAATACATGTCTATAATGATTATACTACTTAGTTACTACTTACTACTGGTTAGTGTGGTCGACTCCGGATCGAGTGGTCCGGGTTCGGGCCCTGGCCGGGGACATTGTGTTGTGTTCTTGGGCAAGACAATTTACTCTCACGGTGCCTCTCTCCACCCAGGTGTATAAATGGCTACCGGCGAATCTAATGCTGGGGGTAACCCTGCGATGGACTGGCATCCCATCAAAAGGGGGAGTAAGAAAAATACTCCTAGTCGCTTCATGCCACAGAAACCGGGATAATCTCCGGCTCTGATGGGCCACTTGTCTCTTAAACAGACTTTACTTACTTTAACACGTGAAATTGTTTCAGATGACATTTCGGAAGGAGCTTCAACTCTCTATATCATGGAAATTATTAGTTGCTTGTGAAGTTATGTGAAAGATGCACAGGATTTCTATTCTTTTATTCTTTTGGAACTTGTTCCTCTAATGAGGTGTGTCCCAATTTCTTTTAAATTGTTTGGGATGGAGATTGTCATTGTATAATCGATTTAAGCCATAGAGGACTTTTTCTGTGTTCACATAGCCTCATCCAAACACGAGGGGGACTTAAAAGAATTCGAGACAGTTATTCAAACCCAAGACGCAGATCAAACTTCGTGTGATGTCACAGCCGTGTTTACATACTTTCATCTAAACACAGCTATTGACCAATGAGAGTGCGCGTACTATCCTAATTATTTTATAAAACGGTTCAGTGTTGATCACATTTTATCAATAAAATCCTTAATTCAGTCTGGCCATTAAAATGCAAATGTTATGCATAAACATTCTCAACACGTTGGAACTCATGGTTTATGACACTCAATAAGGAGACTACCTCTGTTGATCATGGAAATACTTACTTAGCAGATAAGGTGCACAGCATTTCTATTCCATGATTCTTTTTTACTCGTTCCTTTCCCTTTCTATTTTTTTCGGCCGGAAAGGAGATAAGTGATAACAGTTTAGACAAACTGCTGTTAAGGTTTGACGTTAAGATCCTTAATTGTGTCAACTTAAAACGCCAATGTAATATATCACTTCTTTTCAATTGGAACAGGTTATAACACTTCTAGAGCAGTTTTCAAATGACTGTCGAAACTAATTATGCGATTGCACATGCTACGCTTACTGATTGGTTTATGACTGTATAACTCCGTAGATGCGTGAAATTCTTATAAAGTAAACATTGTTTTGAGGAAATTAGAAATTGCTACGACTATTCAAATTATGGCTGCACCAACAATGGTTTTCCCTTCAAGATTTTATTGTTATGATTGTGCTTTTTGTAGACAGGTGTTTTTAGCTCTCGTGATTCACGCTGAAAAGATTTTTAATCCTAAACTTGCCGTCAGTGTAGCTTTGAACCATGACGGTTAATTATGGTCACGTGTACGGCTTTCTTCACGAACGTGCCTTCCATGTCTACCTACGGTGCATAACGTTAATATTGAGTTGTAATCTTTTGGCTCTGGTAACAAATTTTCCCCTTATTATTGGCGCAATGGCGGCAAATATGCTGTAAGAGATTCTCACTCCTTGGTTTTGGTATAGACTTAGCCACATTTTAACGTGCTCGAAACCAATAAAATTCAGAAACTGCAATAACCCATGGTATACTTTGGGCATAACTTCAGTCTCTTAATATTCGGTTATAACGTCGGCGACGTGTGAGCGCGGGAAGTGTACAAACTAATTTCAATCGAAACACAACTCAATTGTGCGAAGTTTGCTGATAACAAGGACAATAGCAGCCTGTTAATGATGTTTTCTTTTTATACGAGAGCTTATCGCAGAATTGATCAGAGGTTATGTTGCCATGGCAGTTACAAGAGTCTGCTTTTTCCAGTTTCAAAAGAAACTATACAAAGGCTCATTTACACTTCTACAGACAGTTGCCCTTTGTTAAAAGATAGTGGTCCACAGAAGTAATACATGTTTATATGCAGTCATGCGGCTCATTCATGAATGATCTGAAAATCACTCACAGGAAAAAGCGCATGTGTCCAGCCATCAAAAACAGGTTTAGGAACTGAAGGCAAAACTTTGGAATAATCTTCCCATAGAAATGCGATTCTCTTCCTTCCATTGAAAAGAAATTATGGAATTTAATTTTTAAAGAGCAACTTAGTTAAATCATTTTCATGTTAGCTTGACTTAAATTGTTTTATATACATTTTTACACAATGCATTCTTGTATTTTTTGTAAATTTCTTGATTATTTCGAGGGCCACAAGTTTTTTAGCTTTTGTATTAAGTATTACCCTCATGAAATAAAGTGTTTACTTAGAGGAATAGGCTTTTTACTGAGCAATTAACATAGACCAACCTACAAAAATGTAAATGAAAAGAACTCTAGAAAACTGAATATCAGAGATTTTATAGTAGCTAAAATTGGTAAAATACTGAGAAACTAGAAAAACATTTATTCGTGTGACCAAGTGCAAGTTGAAAGAATTGTACAAATCTACACCCTTAACTTGTGCGTTCTTGCCGAGATAGGCGATTTAGACTCTTTCTTTAACTGCGTTTCCATATCTTCAGTCTTTTTAAACAAAAGCATGCAGGCGCAACTACATTTACGGCTATTCTGTCGCTCTTTGTTTGTTCTTAAAACAAGAGGTAATTAAAATGAACGTAATAGAACAATATTTCGATGAATATTTCATGTTGCATATTTCCGGCACAATTGATGTTTGTACTTTTTAGACTAAAAGGGCTTAACTGCTCGAAGGTCAAAGAGCTATAGTCGTCTATACCTTTTACATCCTCACTGGCCATAAAACTAACATCATTGCGTTAGAAACAGGGAACTGTCAAACTTTCTCAGTTATATCACGGTGTAATGTCATTTTTAGCCGCGGTAAAAATGAGTGTATACATGTCAGTAAAATCTTTTAAGGAACTTCCGCGTTTTGCAGTGACTATAAAATACCTCTATTTGCTCGTATGCAATAACAAAGCCACTCCACCTCTCTTTCTTTTACTCCCTTTAAGGAAAAACTCCCAGTTGACTACCTAACGGGAAAAAGATTACATAACTGTGTTTTCAAGTTTTAAACGCATTTTTTCAAAGAAAGTTCCAATTTTTTCTAAAATGTTGACCGGCTTTGCAGAAGTGAATTGTACTAAACAATGATTTGAGAATGGATCAGAAAAACGCCTTGCCTCATCGCGCCTGTAAGCTAATTTTTGTATGCCCTTTTTAACTTGACGCTTACTGATGTTAAATACATTTTAATCTCTTTCCCACCTTTATTCGTAGTTTCATATTCGTTAAACCATTACATGTTGAAAATTTCCGAAAATCAGTGGTTTTAGTGTGTAAATTTCCCTTTAGTATAAAATAAATTTTATTATGTGCATCTTGCGTCGTGATTGTCTGCACGCGTGGTATTTGCTACTAACCAACTGCAGTATTGACGAGCTTATTTTTTACGAATGTCCGCGATTTCGTAACGTGAAATTTCTATTACTTTGAAGTAATTCCACTCGTACAGTGCTTGAAGTCTCACCAGACACCTATATTTTGTTTTTACTATGGCTGCGTCATGTTGATTTCCACGCTTTTCTCTGCTAGTTGCAATTGTATCAACAAACAAGAACTCAGACTGCGCAAGAGCACACGCGCGAAGATATTGGATGACGTCAGTCTATGAGTCAGCAGTAGGACTGAAAATCTGAAATGAAATTTATAAAGTCTCTACTCTACAAGATTTCTTTTAACTTGCCATTTTCCTTCCCTACAATCTGAGTATGCTTCGGATTTTTATGACAATTTCCCTTCACCAAAATTTCGGTCTCGGTTGAACAGCATCATCTAACTTTAGTTCTGGAGCGATATAATGTTCTTCTTCAGTAAGTTAAAATATATAACTCAAGTCTTCAGCTAAAGTACTCTCTGAGTTATGATGATCAATTCCTCAAGTGTCTTTAGCATGCACGATACGTTGGGTCAGTCATTCATATCGAGTTCTTACAATTTTCCATGGAAAACGTTAAGAGCCATGATTCCTCTGTCCAAGATGCGTTTAATTTTGACTCCAATACACAATGTTAATGCTGTTAGAATGTAACAGTATAAATAGTAACTTTTTATTATTGGAGGTGGGTCGCATTTCAAGGAGTTATAAAGAGCTGGTTCCGCTTTGACTTTGCAGATGCAACGCAATACAGTCATTACGGGGCAGAGTCATTCTACTCCTATTTTAATATGCCCAGTTGCTTTTTGTGAGATAATTTGTTTATATAAACGAACCTATCTAAGCTTTTACCAGTTACTTGTCTAAAATGTCTTCTTGTGGGAATACAG
>OX421457.1:32202586-32205086 GCA_949126865.1 Montipora capitata | reverse complement strand
TGACCACTGATATTTGATGTATCGGTCGTTGTTACAATGGGAAAGGAAAACTAATTAGAAAAAAATCAATATTGAGGTTGGCTCGTAATTCTGAATTCATGGAACGTAGTTACATTTAATGCGTGATCGATCACTGAAACATGCCTAGGCGATAAAATCTGAAGATGACACCCGCTAACTTTTCTTTTGATCTGTTTGCTCGATCGCTTCAAATGATTCGCATGATGAACCCTTTGAGGACGATGAAAAACCGCATTGCTACTAAGCATCTGTTGTTTACAATGAGACCGTCCTTGCCTTTTTGCCAGTCTGCACGAAATAAAACTAGGTGCCATAGAAGCTCATGTCATAGAGACTAGTGACGGAACCAAGACCCGGGGCCCAAGAAGAATAATAGTATAAGCAATTATCGCGATCGTGAGTGAAAGCTACCGGTAACAAAATACAAAGATTTGATACTCATTGTTACTTTATTTACTCAATCCCGCTGAAAAGCATATCAAATTAGACAGGCATCAACTGCTTTTATTTGATACAGGGAAGTTGCTAAATTTTTGAATGCGCATGCTCAAGCGGTTGTTAGTAGTCGACGATCAGTAGTCGAAATCGTAGTCGACGGCGACTGAAATGTCACCTCAAAATATGTTTGCTCTCTTTTAAGTCTTTCTCGATCATTCCGTCTCGTTCGCGTCCTACAATGGTATCCAGAAGGTAAATTGGTACGAGCGGTTTTGGAGTAAAAATATAGAATGAAAGATTCACATTTGTCTGCTCGCGTTGTCGTCAAAACCCCGTGGGGGGGGGGGGGTACTCCAGTTGGCAACGAGCGGGGATGATCGTCTTTTTAATTAATTAAATAATTATTAATTAATTAATTAATTAATTGATTTAAGAGCTTACAAGGCGCAAATATCCATATAAATATATTAAAATGCACTATCCTAATAATAATAATAATAATAATAATAATAATAATAATAATAATGATGATATATAGAATAAAAAACTTATGGCTGTTCTTGAAATTAATAGAGCTGAGAATTATGACAATGCTTTTCTAAACTTTTCAAGCAGAAGGTGTTCTGGAACTATTAAAAATGCTTAAAAATTAAATTTGTTTATTTTTAGCTGGTATCTTTTTGGGGTAAAAATCATATTTTCCCACGCCCACCTTCGTGAGTCTCCGGTATCTTTTAGTGGTATTTTTGAAAATTTCCGCATTTTATACTGACCGACAAAAATATGCGCTATTGAGAAAGGGACTAGAAAGGAGGTTTGTCACATACGGTCTAGAGGCCGATTTATCTCTCCCATGCTGCTTCGGCGGGGACAGCTATCAAGTAGCAAGGTTCTAGCAGACCCGCTTTGCAGTGTATAAGCAACGTGTACGTGATTGGACATTCAGCTGCAACAAAAGCAAACTGTGACCTGGCTAAGGGTGTATGAAGGTCAAGGGCGATAAAGCATTGTTTCGATGCATACCCTAATGCACCTATCAATCTTAAGCCCCAGGTTGGGGGGGGGGGCGGTCTGGCTACCCGAGGGGCTTTGACTGTGAGGTCTGTCCCCGGGGTGGGGATTTTGATCGTACGACATATCCCCAGGGTGAGGAATTTGACATGGCCACCATCTTGGATAATGAAGAGGGCTTGGAAATCGATTTTGTTCCCAAGGGTTTTCCTCCCCAAGTAGCGAGGAGAAAGGCCCTGGGAACAAGGTTGCTTGAAAATAACTCGGCCATCTTGGAAAATACCCAGCGCGATAATATTGTTTGGAAATACTTGCTGCCCTGTTTGTATTAAAGTCATTTTCTGACCAACTATGAGGAAAACATATTAATCTCATGGTTGGTAACACAACAGCTGTTGCATCTTCTTTCCTTTGCAAACAATACTGAAGGAAATATGAGGATGGTTATCTAGCACAAAGTTTGGCCCCAAGTTGCACATACTCCTGGGAAATCAAATACTGAAGCTGATAAAGAATCCAGGTTATCAAGGAAGGAAACAGAGTGGTCTCTTGATAGGTCCCTCTGCATGGGTTTGAATTTAGCTGAATATCAATCTATTTGCTTCTAGACGTAATTTTCACATTGAGAAATGTGTTTCATGTAGGCCTGATCCTGGAGCCTTTGCAGTCACTGCTTTTGACATCTCATGGAATTAATTCATTTTTTTATGCATTCCCACCTTTCTGTATTATTCAAAGAATCCTCCATAAATATACAGTGAAGAAGCAACTGGCATATTAGTTGTTCCCAACTGGCCAATTCAGACTTGACTTATGTCCATGTTAATTGACTTTTCCTCTGTTGTTACCCAGGAAGTAGCCTGCGAACGCAGACGTATTTCCGGCGGTCGTTTCTCTCCCCTCTCCCCGGGAAAGAAGCGACCGCCAGAAATACGTCTGCGTTCGCAGGCTACCCAGGAAGGCTCAAACATTGTTTTTACCAGCACATGCAGAAATTCTGTACCTACCTCACAAACAACTCCAGCTTTTT
>OX421457.1:32192586-32197586 GCA_949126865.1 Montipora capitata | reverse complement strand
TTGCTTAAATTGTCCAGCCAAATGCGAGGATCCCTTCTCTCATTCGTCTATAAGCTGCACTTCAGTATACATTAATTCAATATTTTTTTCAGGCTTGCTCGCTTGCAACTGCTTAATTAAGTTGCTTATCTAACTGCGACGATCTTTCCAGTTAACTGCCATTCCATGTCCATTCCACAGTTCATACCAACAGCTGCCCGTTGTTTGCGTGGGTTGTGCCTCATCGTTATCTATTCATTCATTCATTCATTCATTCATTCATTCACATTTTTATTTATCTAAACTTCTTCCTCTATCTGCTCACCTAAACCCAGTGGCGCACGGATGAAGGCACGCATACATGTATTTCTTTATTCTGAACGGTTGGGTTTCCCTCTATCATTTTTTCAGACTTTTTTGTAAGTCCTTAATTTTCTTAAATGAATATTCTTTTTTAACGTCCATTTTATGTCCATTCCACAGTTTTGAACTATTTCTGGCCTTTGTAGGGGGTATTTACATGAAACCGGGACGAACTCAGACCAGCGTGAATTCGTATCGCCCTCCATACATTTCTTTTCCTGCGCTTACATGAGACAATGAACTCAGACCAGTCTGACTACGTCTCGGTTGCTGGACCGAGACGAGAAATTCTCTGAGTTCGTCCCGGTCACTTTTAGTCATTGTTAACCGGAAAGAAGCTTTTCCAGCTTTTGCGTTGTTAACCGGAAATAACAATTCATCATCTAAATTCTGCCTACATTTCATACCTAACTCCTGTGGCTCTCTGAGTAAGAAGCGTGCCATTGACTCCACTGTTTTATGTACTTCCTTTGTTAACCGGAAGTACGTTAGCCCCTTTTTTGTGTTGTTACCGGAAACAACTAATCACTATTTTAATTTTGCTTGTACTTGGTGCCCACACGTCCGTGGCTCAGGTATAAGTACGCGAGTTCACATTTGGACGCGGAGAGACACGAATTCGAAGAAGAACGGGGGGGTTTTTTTCCCCTCGTTCGAATTTGAATTCGTGTCTCAAGCCACGGGGGGTGGGCCCACCCTGCCACCACGTTTTTATGCACATATCGCACTCTCAGCCAAAAAATGGAGGTCGGACGTGCTATGGTGAGCTCCGTGTCTTTTGGACTTCTAGTCCGTTGCAGGCCTTCTTTCGTTTTGTAGTGTTATTTACTGATTTGTCTAGGTTGCACTTTTCTCTGTGGTCCTTGTTAGAGATAATTATATCGCTTATTCCAGAGATTTTGGAGGAAATACTCGACAAGAAGCTGACTCCTTTGCAAAGTTCACTTAATTTCTAAAATGCACAACATGAGAGTCCACTCAAAACATTCAAGAAACAATATTTTAAAAGTAAGGAACTTTCTTCTGAGAACAGTGCTCTTAAAGCGGATATTTGCTCATGATGAAGATTTGTTAGAGACAAACACGTGTGGCTGAACCGGCCCGGGAGCAATATGGCCGCCGCGAATGTCTCGAATTTTGGGTGAAAGGAAGATACTTCAGATCTGGTCTACAAAGTCGCGAGCCTAGTCGGTGTGGAGATCACTGCTGCGGATATATCTACGAATCATCGAATCTAACCCAAGACATTTATTTTGAATTTCCCACCGCTCATGCATTATTGCGAAGTACGAGGGATGAAGTGTACAGACTGTACATATACAGAGCCCTTGGTAAGTGACGTGAATACTCGAAAAGACCTCGCTTGCGGAGAACCCAACATTTATTAGCGAATCGTTAACTTAAATGAAGAACAAACTTTTTAAGAGCGCCCTAAGCTGCAACAATATCTTAAGTATCAAGTTTATTTGGACATCCGGCTAAATTGCAGAATACCCCGCAACTTATTTGCATTTTATTGAATAATAGTAAGCTCTATTGTATTCCGACTCGTTCTTCAAAGAATGCTGCCTAGGGAAACAATAGTGGTGAGGTGTTGCGGGGTATTCTGCAATTGCTTGGATCAAGTACTTGTACGTCTCAAGCAGCAGGCAGCTGGTCACCCTCAGTGGGATGTAGAGCATGGTTTATGCTCTGCTGTATGCTGTACATTTTGAACTTATTTTATTTCATAGTTTTCTCATTTAACCCCTTGACCCCTGGGAGTGAGACTTGATAAACTTTGCTCTGTCTAACACCTGACGATTTTACTCGTCAACTGGGTTGTCCAGTGGCGTTTCAGGTGTCAGTTTTTCCTGCTTTGTGTGTGAGAGGATTTCAGGGGTTTTTTAGCCCAGAGACACTTTACCCAAGGGGCTTTACACAATCCCCCTGGTTGGCCCGGGGGGGGGGGGGGGGAGAGGGGGTTGACTCCATGGGGAAGCCAATGACAGGTGCATACACTGTAAGTGTCATAGCTCCTCTTCTATTGATGTCACACTTGTCTAGCGAAATTCCCTCAGCTTGATTTCATCTCTTCCACTGATAAACTTCCAAACTTAACTGCTTTTGATCCTGATCTCACCAATCCTACCCTTATTAACTCATTGACTCCTGGGGGCTCCTCATCCACGAGTAAAATTGTCTGGCATTAGACAGAGTAAAATACTAAGTATGGCCGATTTAGGTCCCATTAACCCATTCACCCCTAAACCAGCCATACTTAGAATTTTACTCTGTCTAATGCCACATGATTTTACTCGTCAATGGGGAACCCCAGAAGTCAATGGTTAATTCTAAGTTTTATACCCCTCATAATTTTTGCTCCTCTCTTGTACTTTCCAATTGTCTCATAAATCACTTTCATTCTTGCACTGTAATATTAGGAGCCTGCCAGCCAATCTTTATATCTTACATCATATGGTAAATACTCTTGATCTCTCCTTTAAGATTATTGCCTTCTTGGAAACGTGGATCTCATCTCATAAAGATACTCTTGTAAAAGGCTTTCAATTCATCTGTCAGCCCTCTAAATTCTCAGTTGGGTTAGTTGGGGTAGTTGGGCTTTTCATAGCTGATTCACTCAGGTACTCAGTTGGAGATAATCTTAATGGGCCCTTTGCAGGATAGTGATCACATGGTACAAATCAGCCATACTGGGACGCAAATTGCCCACTGGGACATCTAAAACAAAGAAAATTTAGATTAACTAGCTTTGTTTTAGATGTCCCAGTGCGCAATTTGCGTCCCAGTATGGCGGATTTGTACCATGTGATCACTATCCTGCAAAGGGCCCATTCCTCCTCAGACCTTGAGGAGTAGCTCTGGATCAAAATACAGAATGGAAAAAATAAGAATATTGTATGTTGCATCATTTATAGACACACAAATACCTCTTTACAATCTTTCTTAGATTTTTTTTTTCTAAAATGCTTGATGTAATGTATCAAGAATGAGTGCAATATTGCTTCATCTGGGTATCCAGACACACACGTGAAAAACCCTAGTGATTTTTATTGTTTTAAGGTGTCTGGATACCCTGATGAAGCACAAAGCATGACTCAGAGGTTTTGATATGGCTTCTGAAATTTTTTGAAACTGACACTGTAGCTGATAGGATTTAAACTGAACTATAGACCTTATTCATAAATGGCGGTCAATTTATAATTTTTTTGTTCAAGTGCAAATTAGCCTACCGAGTCTCGATACCATACAGTGAATTGAAAAAAAAATGAGGCTTGGTAGGCTAATTTGCACATGGACAAAAGAATTATAAAACAGGTGCTATTTATGAATAAGGTCAATTGTTCTTGTGTTTGATTTGTTTTGTTTTTATGCATGAATCTTGATGTCCAATGAGAAAACATGAAAACCATAATATGTGGTTTGGATATCTGTTATATTGTCCTTATACTTGTGCCTCCCAGAATAGACTTTTTTCCTTTATTTATACATAGTTCTTTATTCTGTTTCTTAGCTTACTTTTGCATGTTACTTAAGTTCTATTTCTTAGGGTTAGGGTTAGGGTTACATGTGGTGCAATTAAACTATTTTTGCCATTGTTTTGTCGTTGTTGTTCATGGCAATGTTGCATTTGTTTTTCATCCTTTGTATATTAGTGTTATCCGTCTTGAAGTTCACTGGGATGCTTCCAATTTTTTCCCCTATAAACAACACAACATCCTCACATTTAATAGAGATATGAATCCCACTTTTCAACACGTTGAAATAGTCTGATATAGTTTTTGTGGAATGAGCAGAGTTGAAATGTTTTAAAGTTGGGGTTTACTTTCATATTTCGGACTAAAATGGCGGGAAACAAAAGAACAATTGTTATTCTGATTAGAAATTTCTGTTGTTTTGTTTTAGGGACATTTATTATTGCAGACCCAGTATATAAACGTTAATTTACATGGTGCGATAATATCTTCCATTTTATTAAGTAGTTGTGCATTGCATAAACTTAAAAACACTCTTTTCCATTTTGACGTATCTTTTCATTTGTTGCAATTTGCAAAATGAAGAATGCATTCTTTTTTTTTTAAAAAACGTCTAATTTTGGATCTGAGGCTGGACGTTCTTATATATTTTTGCAAACTTCTTAAGATGTCTAATATTTCTTAAATTTACATGGTATGGTATTTCAACAACAACCTTTATCTGTACCGGTATATAATTAATTATTTTTTACAACAAATGAAACCAAAAAAACATTCAGTACAAGCTGCCTGGAATAACCATAAGGGCTAAATCAATCAATTAACCAATCAATCAATCTCTTTTAATCACGAAAATTACAAACAGTCTTCTGACTAGTTTACATGTACGTCATGCAATATTGGCCAAACTACTATTTATGTAAAGCATGATATTTTAGAAAGGAAGAAAATGATGTATAATAATATGCCTATCATACAGTAATTTTGGAAAATTAAGATCTAACTAATTACTTGCAAGCAGAGTGAGGGAACGGGTATTACATTTGAAAGACTGTTGGGACTCAGTTAGGCGAAGATGTTCAGGTAGACTATTCCAAGTCTTTGCACCATTGGAACTAAAGCTCTTTTTTTAGTGATCCCATGTGAGGGCGGGGAAGCACAAATTTAGAGTTTACACCCCCG
>OX421457.1:32182586-32187586 GCA_949126865.1 Montipora capitata | reverse complement strand
CTTTGGATTTCAAAACTATGTTAACTAAACACTGGTTTGAGGAGAAAAGCATCCATAGTTGCACCATAAGGAAAATTTGCTTGCTACATGGAGTGTCGGTGCTAGACTGTAGTTACAAATGCGAGTTAGCGGGTACGAAACTGTCCTTAACTCCTTGCGCGGTTGATGGTCGGGCAAAACTCCTGCAAGGAAACTCACTGAAAAGAACAGACGATCCCTACAAGCGCATTTGGACAAACGACGTGATGCATCTCGCTTACGGAGAAAGAAAACGGACGATAATGAGGAAGAAGCTAAAATGAACAAGAAACAGGAAAAAGAAGAATGAAGAGAACACGAAGAACGAAACAAAGATCACCCAGCTCGCAACTGTCGGAGAAGTAGTCTCAAAACAACAACGAGAAAAAGAAGCAAACAACAATATCAAGAGATTGCGGACGCAGACCGAAGCTGCCCTGAACATTGTCTACAATACAAAATACTCTAGAGAAAATGAAAGAGAAGTGCCTGAAATCCAGTCGTTAATCGTAGAAAGGGGACTACTTCCTCGTGAAAGACCTCGGCAGATGTCTTAGCCGCAAATTAAGCAGAGAAAAAAAATGGTGAAACACCCTCGGAGCGAAAAGACCAGCGGAAACTACCCATGTCCAACAACAAAGACAACGTATTCAATCTGATAGGAATACTTCAATGTCGTGAATAAACTTTCTTTGGCCATCTTAGCGTAAAAAAAGACGCAAACTGCGGTGACAAACATGCTTCGACATCCTCCTCAGAAGTGACCATTACTTAAAAACAATGTGACAAAAAACGCTAAATAAATGTGAGAAAAGACTAATTCAAGTTAGTAAGGATACAGCTTTTCACTGCTAACATATTGATTTAGGGTTGGCTTTAATTCTCTAATCAAGAGTGTCTCTTTGCTTTTACATTGCATGTCAGAACGACCTTTTGCTTAAAATGTCAAAATGTTCCCATTCAACTTGTGACCAGTTGAAATCACATGATCCGCAAAAGCAGATTTGTGGTAAGCATTACTTAAACATTTAAAGTGCTCAGATTTTCCGGCTGTCTTGCAGTCTTTGTCTTGTCTTTTCTTGTCTTTATCGATGAGTGGTTTGAAAAATAACTCGAAGGGCAACGCAGCCATAAACGCAAGACTTCAGTTGTTTAGCAACGAATTTGCTTTGTAAACCTAAATAAGGGAAAACCGTTTGCAGACAGAAACTTGCGATAAGTTCATAAAAGAGAGGATTGTAACAAGAGTGATGTCGAAAATGCGGGAACAACGAAATAAGGATATTTTTACCTGGTTCGACAGAAAAACACAGCTATTCAGTTATAACACTACCTCGACAGTTGTCACGCTAACATCAAATTCTCCGTTGAATGAATCGAAGAAAACCATCACATTCCTTTTCTTGATGTTCTTAGCAAACGCCACCATGCATCATACTTATTTGGCATCAATTTTAATATCTAAAAGACTTCAACTGACCATTACACTAAATGGGACACCTTTACAACTTGAAAACACACGGTAAATCAAATTCGTTCTCTCACTTTTCGTTGTTTCTCATTTGTTCGTTACTTAATAAAGCCTCATTTCCACTAGCAAGTTTTCCTTGACAAGTCCACTTGTCAAAGAAAACTTGCCGACTGAACACACTAGCAACTTTTCCTTGACAAGTTTTTCCTTGACAAGTTTTCCTTGGTAGTGTAAATGGAAAATATGACAAGTTTTCCTTGACAAGTGTACTTGACAAGTAATATCCTTGTCACATTTTCCTTGTTGTCCGTCTACAAGAGCAAATTTCTGACTTGACAATTTTTCCTTGTCAAGGAAAAGCTAGCATGCACGCCAGATTTTCCTTGACAAGGAAAATTTGTCCACTATTCCCCATCTACACGAGCAATTTTTCCTTGTCAAGGCAAACTTGTCAAGGAAAAATTGCTCGTGTAAATGGGGCGTTTAAACTCGTGTAAACTGAGGAATTTGCTATCTCAAAACGGTTACCAGGAAAAAGGTGTTTTCAATTGCGACATCTATGGTGTTTTAAGCGGACAACAAAACAAATCGATTGATTGATTGATTTATTTATTAACGGAATACTTCAGTTGTTTAGCAATGAATTTGCTTTCCAAACCTAAATAAATCAAGAAATAAGGCCATTCGGTTTGTTTTTGTTGTCTATTTACAACATCATTGTTGTAATTGACAACACCTTTTGCATGGGAAACCTTTCTTGAGATCATAGCAATTCCTCAGTTCGTTATAAGTGGCGAACAAATGCGAAAACAACTAAAAGTCAGAGAACGTAATAGATTTACCTTGTGTTTTCGAGTTGTAAAGGAGTCCCATTTAGTAGTCTTAGTAGAAAGGCCAGTAGAAGTCTTGATGTCGAAAAACTATGATGGCAGCGTTTGATAAGAATGTCAAGGAAAGGAACGTGATAGTTTGCTTCGAATTCAATGGTGAATTTGATGTTACATGACAGCTGAGGTAGTGTTAAATACATACATATTTAATAATCCTAGAAGTGGTGAGACTGACTATACAGGATACTAAAACAGTCAGCGACGAAATAGAAAAGTGGGAAAAATAAATACTTAAATTAAATTTGAAGTTAAAACTGAATAGCTGTGTATCGAACCAGGTAAAAATATCTCCATTTCGTTGTTCCCTTATTTGTTCGTCATCATTCCATAGTGATTCCAGTTACGATCGTCAACCGGGTTAATGAACTTAAGAATTTGGTATCGCCAAACGGTTTTGCCTTATTTTGGTTTACAAAGCAAATTAAATTCGTTGCTAAACAACTGGAAGTCTTCCGTTAATAATTTTTATGAGTGCCTTGACCTCGGAGTTATTTTTCAAACCACTCGTCGAATCAAGTCTTTTTTCTCGTACAACGACTAGCTCAGTCGCCCTCAAATGTTTATATATGAGGCTAGTTGTTGGGACTGTCAGGATTGGATTACATTGAAAAAGACAAGACGAAGTCTACAAAACAGCTGGGAAAAGTGAGCACTTTAAATGTTGAACAAATGCTTATCACAAATATGCTCTTGCGGATCATGTGATTTCAACTGGTCACAGGTTGAATGGGACCATTTTGACATTTAAGCAAAAGGTTGTTCTGGCATGCAATGTTAAAGTCAAGAGACACTCTTGATTAGAGAATTTAAGCCAACCATAAACGAAGATAAAAGGAATGAAAAGCTGTATCCTTGTTAACTTCAATGAGTATGTTAAGTTTTTCTAATATTTCCCGTAAATTGTCACATTGTTTAGAGTGGTTTTCAATCGAGTGTCAAAAGTAATTAGCGAATTGCTTTGGTTTTGCATTACTTCTTCCAGTGATTGGTTCAAATTTCACTGATTGAAACTCTCTCTATTTCCCGTAAATTCTCACATTAAGCATTCGAAACGTCAAGTAAATTATTTTAAACAATGAACTTGTTTGTGTTTGTCACCGCCTTTTGCGCCTTACTTTTGATGCAGTTGTGTATAAATTCTTGTTCTTCGGCCATCGTAGCTTAATAATAAAATACAAACAGCGGGGATAAAAATGCATTTTATATTAACATGACGTTTCGTGTGGTTCTCTATATACATCCAAAAGTAACCTTTACATTTTCAAAGTTCTTATGATACGAAATAAAAAGATCTGGGTACTCATATATTAACATCAAAACTATCTTAAAATAATGTCAATGCTTTCTTATTATTTTAAGATCGTTTTCGTGTTAATATAGTAGTACCCAGATCTCTTTATTTCGGATAAGGAAACTCTGAACATGTAACGGTTACTTTTGAGAATGTATTTTGAGAAGCATACGAAACGACAAGTTATATACAACGCATTTTTAAAAATGTTTATCTCCGCTGTTTGTATTTTAGATGCAGGACTTCTAGTTTAGACAAACACGGTAACCAATAATACCGGCTCCTGATGATCATACCCCTCCCCCTCCTTCCCCAACCGAAACCTCGTTTCCAGGGCTCTTCCCTCACTTGGGGGCGGGGCTTCCCCCCCCGCCCCGCCCCCACCTGAGGGAAGAGCCCTGGAAACGAGGTTGCCCCCCACCCCACCCCCATGGAAAAAATTATTATTATTATTTATTATTATTTTTTAATTTTTTTTTAAAAGAAGTTATTAGGTTAGTTTGAGCCGCAGACCATAAGATATAAATGAATATAAAATATATAACAATTCAACTATAAAACGTTATCTAAAAAAATATAAAAATTAAACTATCAAATGTTATCTTAAAATATAAAAAATTGAAAGAATAAAGCCTAATGAAAGGAAGAATCTGGAAACCTCGCGGCACAATAATTACTGAATAACAAACAGATCCAGAGTTTAAGTAAGATGAAAATTGTTTGCGCACAACCGAAAATTTTCCGTTTGCGATGCCATTAGATCCTCAGCATATACTGCTTTAAACCAATTTATTTGCGTCAGGCTTATGCAAAGAAAATTGTTGAATAAATGCTTATTTGAGCTCGTTGACTGACATCTTGTCTTTATAGGATAGCTTTTATTGAACCATTAGATTGTAGAAGCATTTTTTCTTAAAATCATGTCTTGATGTACTTCATGATGTCTTGATGTCTTGATGTACTTTTATTTACCCCCGGGCATTTTAACTCTTTGAAGATTGCAGCATTTAAATGCCCTACCTTTCAACCGGATTTCTCCGCGAAATGCCTCCAAAAAAAGCAAATCGTCGTCAGTTCCAGTTGTCAACACATTGTTTCATGACAGTCTAAATAACGATGCCGTTTTTACCGGACTTGAGTTACGACAAAAACACAGCTTTGATATTGTTGACTTGAACCTGATGTCAATACACAAGAGTAAGTTTTTTTTATATTGCCATTTGCATACTACTTACAACCTTGAACGACAAGATGCGCTATCACAGTAATTCGTGAAACTGCAAAACAGCTCGTTTTGTTGTACCTAACGATAAATAAAATGCGCACATAG
>OX421457.1:32150086-32177586 GCA_949126865.1 Montipora capitata | reverse complement strand
CTGGACCACGCCCATTATTTGTTGCGGTGTTCCTAAATGGAAATCAAGAATATCTGTTGGCAAGACTACTTTGCGCGAAATTGTTACTACACCTTTTGAAATAGCTCGGGAGTGAAGGCGATTTTTCACCAACAACAAGAAGGAACGCTACAAATGAGCGACAAAACTAGGTACTCGTGGGTCATTTGTCAATCAACCGTCTACACAAACAGAGATTTGTATTATAGAGACATTTCGTCACGTTTGGAAACCCATCTCTATTTTGCTTTGACCAGTACCCATGATCTTGGTTTGTTGGCAGATGCAAGGTTAAGCGGGAAGTGGAATATTTCTTTCTATAGAGGGGATTCATGAGTGTCGTATAAATTCGCTCGGTTGTCTTTCGCGTCTATCGAGAAAAGCGGGCAGTGTTTGGCCGTAACTTGTAAAACAATCGCGTTACAGATGTGTTGTCAACTCGCAGAAATAAATTACGCTGCGCACAGAGTTGTCGTCGTGGAATATTCAAGGTATTTATCGAACACAACAGTAGTCATCGCTCAGTGGTCAATTATACAATGAACCAAGGCAGTTGTCCCTAATTCAGATCGGAGAAAAAAAGTAAGGGTTGTTGTTCACCTGTTATTAACGTAGTATCATTGGTTATATACTTGTGTCCGTATTTGCTAAGCCCTTTGATAATCTTCTGCGGAAAATTTGGCTCTACAAGGACCATATCAGGAAACAGTTGGCTGTGGAGGCGTGACTTCGATACAGCGTCCTTCAGATTGTCACGAAACCAGTAGTAGTTCATCAGAACCTGCTCAATAACAAAACGGGGTTAAGGAGAGCGACTGGAATGAAACAAAAAAAGGTGCTGTCCTCAGGGGTTAATTTTACAAGGCTCGGATAAAGACATCTTTTCATATATTTTACATGAAGCGATCTTATGATGATTAAATTGCAGATCATCACTACAAAACAAAATGAAGTTGTCGACTGAGTTTTGCACAACTGTAACAAGGGAAGTTTCTATCCGATCAAAGCAAGCGGTAACAGTCCATTAGCAAAGCAAATGATGTATCTCGCTCCCAGTGTAAGAAACCGCGGACAAGAAAGGCACTATTGACTTTGCTCATCGTCTGAGAAGGAAAAAAGAAGTGGCTTCTCATTGGCTACTTAGGAGGAGCAGTGATCATAAACTGACCAAGTAATACCCTAATTTTTCATCAATGGTTTAGCCTAATCGCTACTTTCCGATTCCCATAATGCAATACGTTTTGGGGGGTTCTTTGCATAAAAACAAGTCATTTACTTTTGGGACTGTATCATGCTTTGGTGAACTGGATATCCTTTGTTTTAAGGCAAATAACCCCTGAAAATGAACTGTAATATGGGATTTGTTAAAATAGCAAATAAAACGGCTTTGTTGTAAGTAAATAGTAGTTATACTCGCCTGTGCCAAAGCTGTTGCTATATATTTTCCCCCTGCCGCACCAATCACCATTCTAACATTCCCAGCTTTATCTAGGACGATGGACGGTGAAGCAAGAGACATTGGTCTCTTACGAGGCTTCATAGTATCCGCTTCCAGATTGAACTCATTTACCCACAGATTTATTGCGTCCCATAGGTTATCATTGTAGATTATTCCAAGCTTAGTGCTGCGTAGTTTTGATCCAAAACTGCAAAGAAAGTGGGAATCTCCTTCTGTCAAAAAAACCACAAACTTTGCGAAGCATAAGAGTCCTCACAGTACCTTTACTGGGAGCACATTTCAACTTTAACGTTTCACTCGTAGGAGTGATCGGTATGTACATTCTCCTTCAATTTCAATGAAATGCCAGTCAGACAGGTATTGAGAATGAGGATTATTATCAGCTTCAGAGGTATGATCTTGATAACACAAATTTTCTTGTCAAAACGTACTGCTGATGTTAGCTCATGTAGCATGTCGTTATTCGACGTTTCTTCCTGCATATATCATACCAGGACTTTAACTTGCAATTTTGTTTTTACAGGAATGAATTACTCACTATTTGTTGATAGAAGTCGTCAAGGAAACGGCATTTCCGTCTTTGTCCAACACAGACAAGTGAGTGGTGCCTTCTGTGACGTCAATGTGATAATTTATCGGGCCGTAGTAATCATATTGGTGAGATTTGTTGTCTATTTTCAAGCGTAGTCTTTCGCCGTCCTCAAAATTCATCATTTTATCAACAACCTAGGTTAAAACAGAGCCGATTGAAACTAACAAAAGCATATAAAGCCTTCTCACATGACCTCAAAGCTTCCGTGGAAGAAACCTAATCCTCAGAACTCCCTTTTAAATACTTCAGTTCTTTTGATAAATCAGCATGAGCGCTGTTCACGTGAATAAAATTTGCATAACCTTTACTTTAATATGACGTCACGGTGATCATGTTAGTAAGGATCGTGAATTATATTCTTTCTGAAAACGTTTTCTTTTAACTCTTTTTAGGTATCCGACGAGGGATAATGAACCTGGTAATGATGAAATGCCAAGTTCGCTACTTGTTTGCCAAAGCAAAGGGACTTTTAAACTGCTCTTAAAGACGAAATCTGACGGTCTACCCTAGAAATAACGAGTAAGTTAATAAGTAATTAGTATATGTGTATTCCACTTTCTTGGAGGTGATACTGAATTAGCAAGTGGTATCACTGACTTAAAACTATGATAATGATATAATAAGGGTATTACTAACTGTAAACACAATCCAAAAGGGAAAAAATTAATTAATGAATGCCATTATTTCATTTCATTTCCCCCAAAACAAGTGAAACGCTTTACTCTTTCTGCCAGTTGTACATTCTTTCAAGCTGACATTTAATACTTGATCTTTCCTGGTTACTTTTCCCTATCTTTCCCTGTTTAACACCAGTTGTGCGTTTTGTGTTTATTTGTGTTAATTAACATCTGCTTGAATTTCATACCTCATTCACCGAACTGTTAAATGCAGGGTCTGTGAGGTATGTCACTTTCGCTGCTGCGAAGTTAAAAGCCTCAATCATGCGGTGATAAGTTAATACTGGTCGCTTCTTTATGTCATCTGGCCCGAAATTGAATCCTGTTGAAACACAGAGTCATTGATCCATGTTCATTTATTATTACTATTATTATTTTGTATTGAAATCCTAATAATATACATGGAAAATTTCTCCAATATAATGCAGTTTTTTTTAGGGTTAGGGTCTTCTTTTGCAGCAAGAGGAAACAAACCAAGTATTTTGATTTGTCTGTTATTAAAGAAGTTCAAAGACAGCCAACCAAATGCGAGTCTTTTATGGTGCAAAATTTGGATACGTGATTCGTGATACTCATGCGTTTCCTCTCCATAATTATGATAACAAATTGTTTTTCATTTCACTACAAATGGCAAATTTTGTTCGTGTTTGAAAAAAATCTCCCTTTGTTCACTCATTCCAAATTGCACTCGAAATTTTGTGATCCTAAACAAATCGTATTCTCGTTAGCCAATCAGAGCTGGCAGTCAAATAAACCAATCACAATGCAAAGCAAATGAACGTTGCCGCTGCTTGCACAGGAAAACGAGTGAATCCAATTTTTAAATTTTTTGGCTTTTCATCTTTTGATTGGTCAATAGAGAGGCGCAAACTCAAAGTGAGACCAAACCTTGAACTTTCTTCCATCTTGTTGAGAAAACCTGGGCTTTTGGCATTTAATTGAAAACCATGACGAGCTCCACTCTTAGCCAACAAAAACAATACAAATCCCAAAATGTTGAAAGAATCACCTTTCAGAATGTTTAAAATATTTATTAAGGTCACTCCACCAGCAGGGGGTGGGACAGTACAAATTTTGTATCCTTCGACCCCGGGCATGTCAGATACCAATGCTTTGTTTTCGCTGGCCTTGTAGTTTTTCAAGTCCTGCAGTGTAATCTTCGAGCCAATGGAATTTAGGTCTTTCACTATCTGTAAATTAATTCAAAGGATATAACCAAAACATGATCGTTATTGTGAAGTGAATCTATTAGTCTCTCCCCTCGGGGTTTTTCAGAACTAATTTACGATGCTTTTTGTGGGACTTTAGTCAGACTGCTTGTTTCGCAGTTTACAATTATTTTAGGAAGTGAAAGGTGCCCTCGTCCAGATAGGTCAGACCACAACACCGGGGACTACGTCCCCCTAGATTGTAACAAAAGGACAACCGATTCAAATGCTGTCAAAGAATTTGAAGTGTTTAATTCATGTGAGAAGAACGCAGCTGAAACACGGGGTAAACTTACTCACTCGCTCTTCTTCCGTGACAAGTCGAGGTCCGTAATTTTGATGCCATGATTTGCCCTCAACAGCGAATAACTCGGACAAATTGCGATTTCTTTGCACAGGAGTAAAGTATTTCGCCACTCTTTCTTTGTGATTAGACTATAACTACAGTAATAAAAAAGATACTACAGAAGTTGACTTTTAAGATTTAAAAATCGTTACCTGTTCAGCCATATCACCATTATAGAAGATGTCTGAGCCACCGGATTCGGCTATCCTTTGAAGAGTTTTCCCATACTTGGTCCGCTTTACCAAATCTCCTAACTTCAGGAATTCTCCATTCGGCTTAAACAGCTCCCTGCAAAAGGCGGCCATGGTTAATTAGTTATTAGTTACACTTGTTGGTTGGGAGGTTGCTATACGAAGGCTCCGTTACATTTGTCTTGAAATTCCTATATAGCATTAAATTGGAGTATGGATCCTGTTTACATGTCAAGACTTTTTCATTATCATGCTAATTCACGCTCTCTTGGCTCTGGCTCCCAGAACTTCCCGGAAAATGCGGGGATAGCTTCTTTGATGCGAGTCCAAGACTTAAAAAACGAATAACCTTCATGTCGATGTTTCATGGGGAATTGAAGACTCATTTGTTTAGAGTTTTAACCTTAGGTTTTAATGAATTTAGTTTTTGTAATTTCTACAATGCTTTAAAGCATTAAGAAGAACTAGTGGGTTTTAGCCTACTAAAAATGTAATTTATTGTAATTATTCTATTAGGGGATTTTCACACTAGACTGACCAGAAGATAATTTACTATTGTTGTTGTTGTTGTTTTGGATGACAGTGAGTTTTCCATTTGAGCACCTGCTCGTGATCTCCAAACCTTATGCTCACGCTCCGAATTGTAGGAGGGCTCTTACTCCAAACTAAAGCTAAGACAACATTAGGGTCGTTTAGTATACGAGAGAAAATAAGCCGCGGCGTACATAATACGCGAAAGGAACTATTTATACGAGTATAAACTCCCAGGCTACAGGATAAGCCGCGGCTTGAGAAAGCCGTCAACGTAGATTTTCTACCATTTATACGGGGTGTTCGCGTCTTATGTAAGCCGCGGGTTATTTTCTCTCGTATAAACGGCCCTAATGTCTGATGTCCACATCATTTTATTGTAAATTCCTGACGCTGAAGAACTGTCTAGTTAAAGCTGTCCTTGGCTGAGAGCGGAAACAAACGAAGCCTCATTGGCGTATCTTACTTAGCTCCTCCCATCGCTCCGGCCATAAAATGTTGTGTATATGTACAGCCCCAGTTCTAAAAATGTTGTTTCATTTCGGCTTTTCACCGAACAAAACCAATCAAACCGCGGGAAAAACCTTTTTTGCTGTTGTGTTATATTCTAAAACAATTACACAGTGTAACTCTTATGATCGATGACTAATAGAATATATCTCTATGGCTAACCTTAGTCCAGGGTCATTTGAAACATTTAGTGCATTCTTATCAATTGCAGCAATTAATACTGGAGTCGCATTAAATCCCTCAGTAGCGATTTCGATTGCGGGAGCAAACAGATCTTCCCAGGGTAGACGGCCATACTTCTTCCAAGCTATCTCAAAACCTCTTAGCTCACCCGGAACACCGACAAACTCTCCCTCACCCGGAATGTTGGTTTTCTCTTCTGAAAACATAAATTAATGTACTGCAAGTTACGATCTGCGTCGTGTCCCTTTCATTTAGAGCGACTTTCAATTGAGTGTCGAAAGTAATTAGCGAATTGCTTTGGTTTTGCATTACTTCACTTAGAAATTGGTTCAAAGTTCTCGCGCCACTTTTTCAACCAATCAGAAGTGAAACGGAAACCAATTGTGGCTCGCGCGTGCACATTTTCCCGCGCTTCGTGTCAGCTACGTGTAATTACTTCGAGTTTTGATTGGTTTACTGGATTGTCTCCGTCCTTTTTCATTGGCCAAATTAATTACTTTGGTTTGGGTTTTACGGCACTCGATTGAAACTTGCTCTATTCAATGAATGTAGTACGTTTTTAAACAGGTACAGAGCACGACATAGGGGCACTACCAATGTCTGTGAATGAAAGCTTCTGTGCATAACTTTCTTGTCCTGCTGTTTATTATACTTTGCAAGGTGGCTCTGACTTTTTGAGTCTATTATTGAAATCGTGAAAGTTAATTAGCAATGCCTTCCTTTACTCCCTTTTCTGTGCTTTAATAGGATGTAAGTTTATTTCTGTTTTAGTCAGTGTAAGGTGTTTACCTCTTCTCTTCCAGTCGTACATAAGATGTTGGAACTGCTTCATATCATCAGCTCTTTGATGGTCCCCTACTGTCTCTCTGAAGTTGATCGATTTCGTTTCACCTGCAAAAAATGAATATTTCACCACAAAATGTAAATCCCATTGGACAATTCAACATGTCTTCGCTGAGGCAGTTTCGAATAATGTTTACATCATCATCATCATCGTCGTGTTATCCTTTATTTAAACACGATAGGGTTTAAAGCTCAGAGCTTGTGGAAGTACATGAGCTTCTTTCTCAAGTTATTGAAAAAAGGAGTAACTTTTAATTTTTTTTTACGTCTGTCGACTAAGTGTCTTGTAGGAGACCAGACATCACTTAACCAAATGTATTCGGCTTTTAAAAAAGCAAAACTGAACGCTGAAGCTTTCTGGTTGTTTCTTTCAACTGCACAAATCAGTTATCTTTCATGTTATGGCTGATGAGGAATTTCACTCACGAAGTAACATACAGATGTACAGATAACAGCAGAAATGTTAGAAATGATTTAATGGTTTAAAAATTTTCGTTCCTGTATTTAAAAAGAAAAGTAGAAAGGTTTTTTTTTTTTTTTTTTTTTTTGCGAGAGAAGTCTTTAATAGCGCCAGCGTTTAATATTGCTTATCGAAAATTTTATGACTGAAGAAAAGTTGTCAGTTGATTGTTTAGTTCATAATTCTAAACTGTAAGGTATTTAGACATGGAGAAGAACCTGGGCACACCAAAGATTCAGTGAAATACATGCGCAATAGCAGGAGTCCGCCCATCTAATGCACTCGCACCCCTTCTCATGTGATACACGCATCGGAGGTTAAAATTTCGTCCCACTATTATTAAGGATTACCAATTTGGATTTCATTTATCCAGACACTAACCCTAAAATGCTAAAAAGATTTAGTCCCTTTACGTTTCAAATTCCATAATTATATATTTTTCTAATTTAAATATTACCTGTTGTCTTGTTATAAATGATCATAAATCCTCCCCCTCCAATCCCAGCTGAGTGTGCATTCACCACACCAACACACAGAGCGGTTGCAATTGCTGCGTCCACCGCGTTGCCGTTTTGGTCTTTCAAAACCTTTACACCGTATTCAGAACACGCTTTGTAATCTGCGGCGACGGCTGCGTTTTTGAACTCGAGGGGATCCGAAGGTGTTCCAAGCGGTGGACTACGAGAAAGAAAAGAAAAAGTTAGTCGTCTTGGCCGTTCAAGAGAACGCCCACGCCACTCGGATAATTAAAGAGTTTTATTTTCATGGTTTCCAAAGTAGATTCGACTCGATGAAGTCTGAGACATCTTGATCTTTGGTTTTCATCCCAAGTAATCTTATAGCCCGCATATCGATTTCCCTTAACGGTTCTTTGTTACTTGCATAACTGAAAACAAAACCCAAAGGTTGACAAGTTTAAAAGTTATGTCAAAATATGTTGTATTCTTCGGCGAACAAACTTTTTTGAGCTTAATTCACTTCTTTATATGTTCAGGTGGCCGTCTACATTGGGACTGAGCACGAAGGGACAAACTCTATATATCCATTGATCAAACTACAATGACTTTTAAAGTTGTTTTGACAGTATGGTTGAAGTTAAATCAGAACCACATATGAAGTCCCGGGACAAGCCAGTAGACGCGCTGAGGCAAAGAAGGCACATCATTCCACGATTCATGATATTTGAAAGAAACTTGCTTTTACCTACAAATTAACGTGTTAAAACAAGACAAAGCTTGTCAAACCTAATCCGGTTTTTTGCCCGTACCTTCTTCTTGCGCTGTTTGTTTTGTCTTTGGAGATTAATATTTTGTTTACTTTTCCTTTTATTCCCCTACCAAATCCTGTTCGACCAAACGCACAGAATACAAGTAAGATCGCCAACGTTTTCGTACAAAAGCATCGCAACACAAAGCCACCCAATCTTCTCTTTTCGGCCATGACAAGAACCAGGGTCAAAACCTGGAACGTGTCTGTTAAATAAAGGGCCCAGATTTAACGCGGTAGTTTTTACTTTCCTTTAAGCGAATTATTTAAGATATCAATATTTTAAAGACACTCTCCCCATGAATGAACCACATATATGGTTGAACAAGCAACCACATGTTCAAACGATAGACAAAGCAATCCACCCGTCCGTCCATCAGGTATTGAAAATCGCAGTTATCTGTGATTTAGGGCGCGTTCGATTGACCGTATTCCAGAATAGGAATACATGGAATAGAAGTTAGAAATCCTTGCTTTTTACGGATTTTCACATTTAAATTGTTAAGCACCTGCTAAAATGTTATTTTAAACCTTCATTATCCTTGTTGCTTAAAAACGCCAAACATACCGTTTTAAATCATCACTCCACGTGTTCTTATTCCGGAACAGGGTCAATCGAGCGCACTCTTAAAGACATGTACTGTTTTTTTTTTTTTTACCCACTACAAACTCCTTTTGCCAACGACCATTTAATATGTTGTGCAAATGTTTCCTAAAGTTAATTGTGAAAATCATGTGCACCCACTTCGGCCAAAAAAGGATCGACACATAAGGGCAACACTTTTCAGCATGCGCTCACGCATCTGCAAGGGCAAAGAATCACTCAATGCATGTCTGCCCAGAGTCTTCGTCCCTTCTTCGCTCCCATTAACAGGTAACTGATCAAGAAAAGCAAGAATTGAAGATCACTTAAAACTCGGGCTAAATCGGTTTTCCCACACTAACGCAATTAGTTTTAAAACGTATTCTTTTTGTTTCGTTTTCGCCTGTCATCCACACTGTTCGAAAAAATCTTATGAAAAAATTCTCATTTAAGTGTGAATGGGTTAAAACGGAGACTTGGAAACAATAACTTTAAATGCGTAAGAGAGTTATGATAACTCAGTTTCTTTGCACCGTTCTACCGTCTTGTGAGGATAGGTGAAAACGATGTAAAAACGCTAATGCGGATGAAAAACGTTTTTCTTCGTTTCCACGGAAATGCCGAAAACGGAGAATTATGGAAAAACCAGCTGGGTTCATAACATTCCCTCCTCCTTTCTCGGCGGATGACGATTAAATGTCTGCGCACCCAATAACACCTTACGAGATTTGTAAAAGGGTCTCTCAGGGGTTTTGGGGAACAAGGGAACATAACTAATGTGAACTGGGAAAAATATCTAACGGAGCATAAACCATTTTAGGGATCAAAAAGCTGAGAACAAATCACTTGGAAGTACTTTTGGGAACAAGGGAACACAAGCTCAGCCTGGAACGAAATCAAAGTGGTTTTAGTTCAATAGTACAAGTATGCGAGAGAACGTAAGACCCTCCTTGGTAGTTTGGGAGCAGTTTTATCAGTGAAGGCGAATAAAGTTGTTTATAAACCTTACAAAATGTGTTTTATTTCATTGGATCGGCGAAGAACGCATCTCTAGTGTGTTTTTACGGCCCAAACTTTCTCAGTGTAAATTACCAGAGATCCCAACCCTTTGAACTAAAAAAAAAGGGAGGTTTTAGGTGAAGCAGAGCCGTGCCTAGTCGCGCCACAGGTGCAAACCTCTAGGGGTGTCTTGTGGTATGCCCCTTGAACAAAAACTGAAGAAATGTGCCTCTAAGATTCCATTTCCTGCATCATTGGATTAATAGTGGAGGTTTTAATAGGCAGTGAAAGCTAAGGCCAATATTATTGGTCCCTATCACATTTTTTGGTAACAATGTTTGCTTGCATGGGGAACGTAGCATAAAACTAAAAATGGGCAAGCTTTAAGCTTCATTTGTTCAATTTCAAGCTCAATTTTCACACAGAAAAACTGCAAAGAATCGTGCCAAGAAGACTGGTCAAAACAAAGAAAACATGATCTTTCTTAGGCTAGAAGGAGTTTCAAAAACCCTGAAAATATTAAGCGAAAAGGGAGGCCGGAGATATTCGCCAAAAAGGGGAGGTTTCCAGTTATGACGAGAGGGTTGGAATGTGTAAATTATTTTCTTTTTTCTGTGGTTAATGAAACAACAAGCCAAGGAAAAATTTTGAGTTGGTCCATGGAACCATTTCTCAAAATTCCCGAAACTGTTCGGGTGTCACAATTCCCATTCTTAAGAAGGAAGAGGTTTTAAGTCCTAAATTTTCGCATCATTATTCTGTTAGTTTAAGCCTGGTTTCCATATGATCTGCAACCCTGCAGTCTACACCACATCGCAGACAGGGAAACATCTGTCCCTAGCATCTGCGGCACACAGTCTGGATGACTGGGGAAGTTGAATCGTAGTTCTACTTTCCCAACCAATTTTTAATGGAAACGTGTGTCCCATAGGTGACACACTATTGTTTGCCTTGAAACACGTCCAATCAGACTTGAAGTAAGTGTGCTTCTTTTTCTCCTCGCTTCGCAGAGGATTATTGGTACGCTTGTCTGCGATAGCTTCAAATTTAAAAGGAAACATTTGCCTCCTGTGTTTACGATCGTCTGTGATAAGACTGAACAGCTTCCAATGGTCGCAGACGGTTGCAGATCATATGAAAACCAGGCTTTGCTTTGAAATGGCAGCAAAGTCATCTTAAGGTGGCATACAAAAGATCAAGATTTTGAAATCTGTGAAATTAAAGCAACAGGATGTCTGTTCTGAAGTGCAATTGATGTAAAATGTGATAAATGCAAATAGGGGGAAAATGCTAAATATAGTGACTGAGCTCCTGGAGGGGGAACTGAAAACTAGACATTTGAAAGGCCTTTTTTTCTCAAAACCTAGCCGTATGAATAGGGTTATAATTTTGGGAATTAGCAAACAATATGAAGACGAAACCGTCAACATTTTTTTAAAAAGATCTATCAGTCAGTTTTTGATCTATCATCAAAATAGACGAAAATCGACGTTTTTGCCATTTGCGAAAAACCTGTCTGACAGATTTAACTATTTATTTCTGTACATGATTATTTTTTCTCTCTAAGGAAACAGGAAATTTTCAAGGTGGGGTCGTCGTACGACTAGGTTTTGAGAAAAAGGCCTTTGAAATGTCTAGTTTCCAGTCCCCTGATTTGCATTTATTTGTTTGCTAAAATTACATTTTACATAGATTGCATCCTGCTGCTTTAATTATTTTCAAAATCTATCTTTTGGTAACTACTTTGTGTAGGCAGTCACATTTTTGGAAAAGCCATCCTGAGCAACGCGGCCGCGCCTTCTAGACCCGGTTACCAAGTTTTTGTAATCCAAGCAACAAACATGGCGTCCTTGACGTCCATAAAGTATTTTGTTTTGATTCGAAGCCATGAAAAGCCAATGGCAAGCTACGTACGCGTGTGATAAAGGAATAATGCCTGAACATGTGCTTAAGCTGCCTTCGATGGAATTTTCCTCCTCTTTGGAGAGTGTTTGATTCAAGCTACTGTAGCGTTTGATGTCACAGCAGTCGACTCCGTCACCGATGGAATGGCGACTCGAGGCATTCGAAACAAGGCCTTCGTTGTGGCGACTTATTGAAGAACTTGTCCATGAAAGTGAAAGGATAGAGGTAAAAGAAGCCCTGGGAGAAGGTCTGGTGGACGAAACCGTAGATTTGCAAAATGAGGTGAGTTAAACTGAGACTCAAGTTTACACTGCAGGAGGGTCTAAAACACGGGTCACATTCCACTGGTCAAGACTAGGAGTCTCTGCTCCAGTGATGAACAACTAAGCCAAACGTTTCCCTTAGACCTGAAAATTCATTTTTGGAGAGTGATTAGGGCTAGGAAACACTTTTGGTGTTGTTTATTTGTCTGTAGCACAGTAACATGTACCCTGACCACAGGCGGCCCAGAGTCGGAGAGTAAAAAATTATAATCATTTGTATGGGAATCTCGATAACAAACTGAAAAAGATATTTACACTCAAAAGTTCTCAATAAAAAGCCGAACTTTAGTGTTGTGCTGACTTTCTCGCTTTTTGTGTGGTTATTTGTCAGACTGATTGAATGCGATTTAAGCGACTTCTCAAATTCCGGGGTTGTCACTCATACCTAAATAAAGGAAAGGCTGGAAAGTAATTTCTAGCTTATCTCACATCTCGCCAATAAAATCACACTTCTCCAACATCAGTCACACTCAGACTCCGGCGATGGCCACACGGATAAATTTACTTACCTTTGACTAAGTTTCAAGGTCCAGCAAGGATCCATTGCCTAGAAAAAGCGAAAAATTTCAAATTTTCAAAATCCTTCCAGGCTCGCTTACAATGAATTTGGACACAGCAAGTCAACGGTTCACTTGAGCCTTGATACGGTTTGAGCAAATAAGTGAACGGTTGACTAGCTGTGTCCAAATTTGTTGTCAGCGAGCCTCAAAGGATTTAAACGGGGTTGGCCGGATTTACCCCAATAAATAAAAATAATAGCATAATCATCTTCAGGATCTTATTAATATTTGCAGACTCTTTAAAATATATAAACGACCACTGGCTTTGTACTAACAACAGTTTCTCTTTGGCAATACATGAAACAGTTGTGTAGATTCAGTCCTTTCAGTTTCTTGAAAGTGTTGAATTTGGTTTGAGCCTCCTTAAATTGTCTGCAAATCCAGAATCACACACAAGAGTTGAAAAATCTTACAAACACTCATGCATTTAGTGTGTGAATATTCATTTCGTATAAATAATTTTATTTAGTATTTAGGAGAATGGAAATTTGGCAAAGAAAATGGACTACTTTATTACGGTAGTTTAGAGGCCATTGTCCAAAATAATGTATAATAATTTTATTATTTTGAGTAATAACAAGAATCGTTTTGGTTTCTTCACTCAGGCAGCAACATTACATGATATCTGGCAAGACTACAGAGAAGAAACTGAAAAAGAAGAAAGAGGTATTTTACTTTCTAAATATGCTATATGGCTGTTTACTTCTCTTGTTGGGATGTTTTAATTAGGGGACTCAAATCGTTGGATAAACTTTAGCCTGAGTAGTGCATTTTTCTGCTGCAATGGTACATGTTAAATGTAATTTAACTAAGTAGTTAGCAACTAGGAGCAAGTGTACTCAGTGCTTTGCAAGGTTTTGGCATTTATGGGCATAAGGCATGGTCTGCTGGTGGGTTAATCAGCGTCCCAGCATCTTCAGCTGTTGCCTTACTGTTCTGGGCATGATTTGCAGATGTTCTGGCAGTCACTGGGTCAGTGGTATTCTGATGTGGTCTTATGCAACCACCTTTGCATGTGCTCCTAGTTTTTTACTCTGCTCAGCATACACCTGGTGTTTTGTGTAGCTCAGATTTTTCTGGTTTCCCTTGTGAACCTCCTCTCTCCTTTTTGATAATTTATTACTAGTCTTGTTATCTACATCAGACATACAATAGGTTCTCCACTGTTCTTTCAGTTCACTGTGACAGGTGTGAGGGCTGGGGCTGGGTTTTGAGGGAGGAGCTCGTGGCTGGGTTGCCGGCTGGGCAGTCTTTTACTGTAGATGCTCTACCTGCTTGGTTTCAGGCACTGGGTGGTTCCAGCCCGACGTTCCTGGGCACCCAACCTCAATGTGCACTAACATCTCATCTATTTATGGTACAATGTACGTCATGTTCAATCAATGTCTATATTGTTACAATCATATATACTGTCCACATACCATACTAACTTATAAATTTGACCAGTTGAAGTGCCGTTCAAGGCTAATTTATAATTATTGAAAGACTTTTGAGCTGCAGATTGATAGAAGCATGTGAAGAAAAGAAAGCCTGAGAAATTTAGGCTTGATTTGGATGTGAACCCATGGCTTCTGTAGGGTGCAGTACTCTACCAATAATAATAATAGTAGTAGTAGTATTATTGAACTATCAGGCTAACTGGTACCTGATCATTTTGAGTGGCATTGCTAAACCAAGAAACAGGGAAATGAAACATGAAGACACCGTGTACACCTGTATGACCCCACCATATGTATTGAATACTAATCGACAGAGCTTGGGTTTTGAGATTAAAATATTGTTTTAGGCCTTAAACATTTTTGCTCCTAATCTCAATCTTAATCTTAATCCTAATCCTAATCTTAATCGCAATGAGTAAGGAGTAATACTGTTTTCTAAAGGCCTAATTAGGCCTAAAACGATGTTTAATCTCAAAATCCAACCTTTGTTGGTTAATATTCAATGTATGGTCGGGTCATACATGGTGTTTTGGTGTTTCTTTTTGCCATTTCTGTGTTTCGCTGTTTTGTGGTTTAGCAATTTCCCATATTGTGAGTTACAAACTTGCTCATGTCTTTTTTATACTAAGACTCTTTATATGAATGTCCTCAGCAGGATTACATGTATTATCGACTCACAAAATGACCAGCTGTCAGTTGACTTGATAGCTGAATATTGAGGGAGTAGTGCGTCAGTATAACAGAGATTGTGGTTCAACTTCTGTTCAAGTCTGTATTTTTAGGTTTTCCTTCTCAATCCTTCTCGCGGATTGGATGTAAAATATGGAATAAACTTCCTCAATAATTACGAAAAAAGAGAAGATTTTCCTTTAAAAATTGTCCCAAAAAAATATTACAGTAACTGCGGTTTTTAGAGCATGAGGATTCTTATGTTGATCTTAATACCCTTATACAAGAATTGCCTCTTCTAGCTGAGTAGAAATATTCCACAGTCTAATTTATAAACTTTGTCATTTTTCCAGTACCGTGTAATTAAGTATGTTGAGACTTATTTTCCATTATTCTCTTAAATTTTCCGTATCGATTAATTCATCTTTTCATCGTTTGCTTTTGGTTATTTATTTATTTATTTATTTATTTTTTGCTTTTTGTCAATTAATTTTAAAATAAATTAGTTTTATAAATTAGTAATTTACTATTTAACACTTCTTTGTACATTATATAGATAAAAGACTGCCTAGATTAGCAAGTTGCTATTTGCGGGATAGTGAAGCCTTTACCATTGTAATTAGTAAAATAAGAAGTTAATAAACTTGAGTAATGAGATCCATAATTTTCTGTCTCAAGTCAAAGAAGTGCTGGAGCAATAATCGAGGACACTTTGCATTGAAATGAAATTAACTCAAATGAAAGGAGAAAGCACATTGCCTTTTGAGGAGAGGAGAAAACCATAGCACCCAGAGAAAAACCTCTTTTGAGCAGAGTAGTGAACCAACAAATTTAACCCACTTGTGACACTGATTCCAGGAACTGATCCTGGGACACATTGGTGGGAGTTGGCCAGTACTCTCTCCACTCTACCAGCCCTTCTTCCCTAGATGATGTTCCCTAAAAGGAAATCTAAAACCGACGAGATACCTTCCCATAACTTCTTTGGTTATAGAGAGCCAGGCTTCTCATGAGTTCACTTTAACTTCTGTCTCAGATTCCATGTTATCTTACCCTTTTATAGCACGGAGAAACAATACAGAAGCCATTCTATACAACAGATACCATGTGAAAGCTTTGTGCACCACCCAAAGGGTGTAAAGTGCTGGGTGCACGTTGCAGCTTTAAGGGATGCAGGTCATTATTTTTACCATGATAACTGAAACAACCCAAACCTTTACAAAAAATGCCAACCTTGGGCTTAAACATTTTATCTAATGCACAGAGTTTAGACCTAATGTTAGCATTAATTAGTAAAGGTTTGGGTTGTTTCAGCTATGGTGAAACGTGAAACTCAGTTTACACCTTCCAGTGCTCAACCAGAGGATGTGTGATATGTATGAAATAACATGGATTTCCACGAAGATGGTACTACCAAATGACTTACAATTTTTGCAAATTATTCAAAAATATTTTTGTGCCCAGCCCTTAGTTCAATTTTTTCCAGGGTACCCAACATTGCATCTCTATATTTCATGTACTCTGGTTAATCGATCATTCATGCATTTTAAAATTCCTCAAAAGTTATTTATATTTACTTTAAACTTGTAGTGAAAAAGGTTAACCTTGGTTTTAATATGTACTTAGAAAAACTTTGATGCATTCATTTAATTGCTTTATTTTCAATAGAACAAGTTTTGCAGGGGCATTTAAACAGACTTCCAGAGCCACCAATGATACGAGAAAACCTCAAGAAAGAAATCAAAATGTTTGTAGAAATGTTGCAACAAAGAGCTAAGGAGGAAGGGAGGTATGTATAATTATTTATTAAGCTACGTAAAATTATTGCAGTTAGCTTTTATTATGTCTGAAAAAGTAAAGAATATATATGCCGAATAGTGATTAATCTGGTAAATAGCGTATAATCCACCTTTTGACTGCTGAGGCCTAAGGAGTAACCTGAAAGGTTTGGTAAAAGCAGTAAGATTGCATTTACTTGGTTGGTGTGTAACAATTCTGAGACATTTTTGATCATCTTACAAATAGAGAATTCATAGATTCACTACCAGCTGCATGTATCTGTTATTTTTGCCGCTCTCTATCAAGCTATCAAGTTATCTTGTTGTGAGTCGTCTACCAAATTCAAACCTACTTCTACTACAGTACTTCTACTACTACTGCTACTACTACTACTACTACTACTACTACTACTACTTGTATTGTCATCGGTACTACTACAGTAACTAGTCAACTACTACAATTCGACCATCATTATCTGTGTATTTCCACTACAGTAGATAATTGTAGATAATTGTAGTTGACTCAATTGTAGATAATTGTAGATAATTGTAGTTGACTCAATTGTAGACAATTGTAGATAATTGTAGTTGACTCAATTGCAGATAATTGTAGTTGACTCAATTGTAGATAATTGTAGTTGACTCAATTGTAGATAATTGTAGATAATTGTAGTTGACTCAATTGTAGATAATTGTAGATAATTGTAGTTGACTCAATTGTAGATAATTGTAGATAATTGTAGTTGACTCAATTGTAGATAATTGTAGATAATTGTAGTTGACTCAATTGTAGATAATTGTAGATAATTGTAGTTGACTCAATTGTAGATAATTGTAGATAATTGTAGTCGACTCAATTGTAGATAATTGTAGATAATTGTAGTTGACTTAATTGTAGATAATTGTAGTTGACTCAATTGTAGATAATTGTAGATAATTGTAGTTGACTCAATAGAAAAATGAACTGTTATTAAATTTGGTTGAGCATGAGTATGAGTGTACAGGGCAGCCACGGTTTGCTGAACTCTGTCTTTTTCGTTTCATTTCTTCTCTCCGGTTGCTGTAATGATGGATTCTTTTGCTGTAGATCACATCTAACTGCCTGGGGTCCATCCTTGACGGTTGTTCTCGTTTCGGAATCGCTGTCTGCTTCAGAAAATCAGATATTTTTCGTGGGGCCGATTCTTTCTTGGACAAATGCAGTTGGAGATGCAAATTTTATGGACCAGAATACTTACAATGGAACCGATTTTGCTAATGAGCTCTCATTGTTGCTGCCAACCTGGAACACCACGGCCAACAACAATAGGACTGTCACAAATAGTGGAATGAGGACTTGGCTACTTCTGAATTGTGCCAGAATCCATCTGATGATTTACAGGAACTTGTTTCATCTTATAACAATACCCTCATGGCTGCTTTGGACAAGCACGCACCGTTAATGACAAGAACAATAATTGTTCAGAGACCTCGTGTTCCATGGTTCAGTCAGGAGATCAGGGAGGCAAAATGTCAGCGAAGGAAAGCTGAAAAGAGGTGGAAGAAATCTTGATTGGAGTCTGATCTTGCTGCTTTAACGTAATTTGACTACCTGTCTTATGAACAAGGCTCGGAGGGAGTTTTTCAGTAACTTTATAGATGAAAATAGCGGTGATCAAAAGAAACTATTCCGTGCAAGTCAGCGCTTATTTAACCGTACAATAGATGATGGTCTCCCACCTAATCTGGACAGTAGAACTTTCTCTAAGTCGGCACTTAAACATCAGTTCAATTGCAGAATTCAGCGACGATATAAATTCTGCAGGCTTATTGACTTTTTCGGATCTGTAACATGCACAGACGATGAAACGGCACTTTCTAAAATCCATAACGCCCAAACATATTGCCTCAACCGATTTCGGCTGTAATTTACGCTGCCTGTAGGCAGTCAAGTCCTCCCGTATAAACGCCATTAATCCGCCTGCACCTTTTTTCCGATCTCTTCGTACAATCCGGTATCCTGGGTGATAGAGTAAACTAGAGGAATACATTCCATCCAGCTTAGTTTCGCCAATGAATAGAATGTCAAACTTATTCCGGTTTAACATATCTTTAACCTCATCGAGCTTGTTTTGAATGGAGTTGATATTCAAATGAGCAATTTTAATGTTGGACTTGTAGTAACTGCTTATATTCCCTGAAAACCATTCCAATGAGTCAGGTATCGAATCATGGTCGCTCATAACACTCAGTATTTCCTCATTCTCCGAATCTTCAAAAAAGCATTATTACCATCAAGGCTTTGGGCACACTGGTGTGGAACACTCCTTGTCATTGTTTCACCAGAAGTACTAAAACATCGGCATGCAATCAACTTGTGTTTTGACTGTTGTAAGCTTACCGGACAACCGGGTAATGCCCTCAAAGCCACTGTTTACCTGTGTTGTGTTGATTGTCTTGGTCCTTTCACCATTCATCACTGACAAACAACCGCTAAAAGATACAGTGTAGTCTTCACCTGTCTAGCTGCCCAAGCTGTTTTCATCAAAGTCGTTCACACTCTGAACACCATATCCTTCATTAATGCTTTAATATGTAGATTATAGCAAGGAGAGGATGACCTGAAGGGATCTGATCTGACAATGGTGGAAACTTTGTGAAAGGGGAAAAAGAGCTACACAAGGTTCTTCAAGAAAATAGATTCAAGATCAAATTTACGATTTTTTGTGGCAACAATGGTCGTTCAATCCGCCAGTGCGCCACATTATGGAGGAGTGTCGGAGAGATGCATCAGGACTGTAAGAAAAGTGATTAATGCGTTACTCACGCAGCAAGTCCTAGATGACGAAGTGCAAAGTGGGATCTACTGTGAATAGCACACTAATCACCAAGGTTTAAGATGATCCATGGGGTCTTCATGCTTTAACCCCAAATTGTCTGCTGCTGCTTCAACCCGAATCATCAACTCCACCAGGAGTTTTCTCTAGTAAGGAAGACACCTACATGTACATTTACAGCTGTCGCAGATGACATCAAATACAATATCTGGCGCTGCTGGACCTGAGAATTCCTGTTGACATTGCAGCAGTCTTAGAAGTGAAACAGGAAATGCAGAAATCTGGTCGTAAATGACATTGTACTTGAGGAAATACCCTGTAGTGTTTGGCTGTTGGGATGAGTGCTGGAAGTTCACTGCAACAGTGACAGTTTAGTGCATTCAACTAAAGTGAAGGCAAGTAACTCAGAGTTGGTGCAACCAATCGACAAGAGTGTGTTAATGAGATGTGCAGATGTCAAACAAGGATTAGATTATGAACATTGGATAGCTAGTAGGATGTTCAGTTTTGTATAAAATGATTTTTCAAACTTAAAGTTGTCAATTATAAACTGAAGGCTTGCAATAGCATCTTTAAGGGGGTGGGAATGTTAGTTTTAAAACTGCCTACTTTCCTATTTTTTGTTGTGACAACAGTACTCGAACATGGTTTGTTCAGTATTGCAATTCACATAGGAATTTGCAATCTCATGTTACTACATGTTCTGCGTGGAACATAGAAAATGGTAGAATGTGCATTCTCGTCAATGCCTGGTTTTTTTTTAAATCACATACTATCAATTTTGTTATGAAAGCCATACACATTAGTCTAATAGTTCAGAAGTCACTGCTCAGTGATCGTACGATTCACTACCAGCTATCCGTTATTTTTGCTACCTGTTCTCTATAAATCTACATGTATCAATTGAGTTATCTTGGTGTGAATTCAAATCTACTTCTGCTACTTTGACTACTTCCATGCGCTACTGCTACTATTATCATCACCACTACTGCCGCTGCACTGTGACCATCATTATCTTCATTTCTACTACAGTATATTACTATCATTATTAATATCGCTGATGTGTAACTTGATGGAACTGTGAACTGTTGTGAAATTTGGTTTAATCATTCTATCAGACTAGTGTAGTTTTGATTTGTTTATCATCTCACACCACGCTACCCCTGTGATTGTTGAAGATTGAGAAATTCGCAACCTCTAGAGTCTTGGCAGTCACAATTACCTAATCATAATCTAAAAGATACACTGTAATCATGGGTGATTTTGGCTGATTTATGTGGTTAAGCTGGTCTGGATACCAGTGAGTACACGTCAATATGTCAGAGAGATCATTGCAGAGAAATGAGCATGAATCTCTCTGAGAGAAGTCAGAGAGATGTCAGAGAGATCATTGCGGAGAAATGAGCAACTTCTGAAGTTGTGAACAGAAATCAGAACAGAACAGAATCTAGGCTTGAATGGCATTTGATTGCACCACCCTGTGATTTGCTGCACACTGCTCTGTCGTCTAAGCTATCAATCCATCATTGCAAGTTCATTTTATATCCCAAGTATAAAGTGAATGTGATCTAGATTGTATATGAAATAATATCGTATGTATGAACTTAGGAGTTGAGATGATGGATGCTAGAGATATCATCAGTGAAATAAACGATTAATACATTATTTTCAGGAAAGAAGCCTGAAAAAAATCCAGGCATTGACAAGATTTAAATACACAACCATGCAATCCAATGAAGCTTACATGTATTTTTAGGTGCCTATCCAGGAGAAAGAACCACTTTTAGGGGGACATGATTGTATACAACTTCCTCCAACCTTCTGCCTGTTGATTTCCAAGGCTCTCAAATCATCCCTAACCATTAATAATAATAATATTGACAATAATAATAATAATAATAATAATAATAATAATAATAATGATAATAATAATAATAATGATAGTTTATTTTATATAGCGCACACCTCCACTATTTTCTCAAGGTGCTTCACAAATTAAACTAAAACTCAAAATCAGCATTACTCTAAAAAGTTCAGAACTAAAAAACTAGTACACTAAAAAATAAAAATATGCTAACGAGTTAACCCTAACAAATTTACCAATAAGAAAAGTCTAGAGTTTCTTCTTAAATATTAAAACTGTACTGGGTTTTCGTATTTCCAAGTGAACAGTATTCCATATCTTTGGGGTGCATACAGCGAAATCTCTATCACCACACATCTTGGTTCTACTCTTCTGCTGCTTCAATAGGTCTTGAGAGCTCAAGCGTAGTGATCATTCTCCTATAATATTAAACATAAGCATAATAATTCATTAATAATAGCTCAGATAGTAGCAGTGTGCAGTGTAATCACACAGTCGTGGGTTCAAATCTGGTTTAAGCCTGGATTTGTTTCAGGCTAATCTTTTGCCACTGCATAAGTTGCTCATTTCACCACAGTGATCTCTTCAACATTAACCATCTCATCTTTTTACCTCCAATGTACAGTATGATATTTCACGAATAGACATTACCAATAATATATTTATGAAAGTTCTTAATCTTGTGTGGTCAGATAAGCAAATTGATTTTAATAGTTTTTGACTCTTTACTTAAGTAAAAAATAATACAAGTTTGAAACCATTTGTTTCAGACTATTTCTCTCCTTTTAACTTGTCCTGTGTTTTTGTATTTTTGTTACCTAGGACTTCAACCTCCATTTTGAATAAAGAGGAATCAAATATAGTGGAATATGTTTTTGAAAATAAAGGTAAAGCAACCTGTCCAAATATCTAAATTTACTGCAGCTTAAGGCGTAACCACAGAACAGCAGAATAATCTTTTACCATGAATAAGGTGGCTTTCCTCCTGGATGTGTGGTTCTTTTTCTAGCTGTCAGTAACCATTGAAGCCAATTTTTTGGGGTACTCGTACATCATGCCAACCAAATTCAAAAGCGGTACTGTTTACCAGGGAACTAAAATTCTTCAAGCTATCCTGAAGTTCATTAAAATGTACCAATGATAATGTTTTTAATTTTTCTTTCCAGGAGCAGGGGGACCCTCCTCCCCTTCTGGTCGTCCATCCACTGCACATTCGAAAGATGGGCGACAAACCCCAATGAGAGCCACACCCAGTAGTGATGGCAGTAGGTGAGGACCTAATTGTATTGAAATTGTAGAGAAAGGAGATTCTGGTCATGAGATTGTTGTGCTTACTCATTATACTCATTATCGCTTTGTTTTTTGTTTGTTTTTAATTCTCTATTTTTTGTTGCCACTGTCGCCATAGCAACAGTCGCCAGAATGTCCTCATTCTGCTTGTCTGAGAGAATGTCCGTGGTGGTAGAGTAGTTGTGTTGTGCTTGTAATTTGGAACACAAGCTTGTGAATTTGTTTTTTCTCTCTTATATTTGTCTACTCATTCTTTTACATTGATGCAATTATCTCTTTGCATGTTTAAATAAAATTAATGTTGTTGTTGTTGTTGTTGTTGTTGTTGTTGTTGTTGTTGTTGAAAACAGTGGACACTTCTAGACACTCCAATATGTTTTGCTTCAGGTGTACATCTTCTCTTAGTGATCATCTGGACTCCATGAATGACAAACTTAATGCCCTGGAAATTGATAGGATAGCTGATCATTTAAGGTATTCATATTCAATATGTAAAATACAGCTGCGCAATTGCATTTCCAGTACTTTTGGAAGACATCACAACGTCCCCCAACCCTCAGAAAGTCTAAGAGCTCCATGTAGCATTGTTTGTTTGGGGTTTCAGTTACTGACTGTTGGGGAGACATATTTTGCTGTCAAAACAATTTTAGTTTCAATCCTACTGCATGACTGAATTTGACAGCCCCAGCTATTTATCTATACTGTGCAGCAGGGTTACTTTGCCTTACTGTGCCTTTGATTCAACCCAGTAGTCCATTATAGTAGATCGGTTTTGAGTGTTATGGACGTGGCAATAATTGTTGTCAAAGTCATCTTAGCCTTAGTCAAATGGCCTGGCTCCTAGTAGTTGCCTTTAGCTCAGTGGTAGTCCATCAGAACTACTTATCGGAAGGTTGTAGGTCCGACTCCTGAAAAGAAGTACTCAGATTTTTTCCGAGTCGTGAGTCACCATCACAAAAATACATCACATCATGACATTTAGCGGGGTAAAGATCATTACCATCTCCTCCATTTTAATAGCGAGAATGTACCTGCATTTCGGTGATTCTGGTTCTAGCATACTGACTATAGTAGGACAATTGTCACGGGAGCCTAGTTTGATAGCCTGGCTTCCATGAAACTTCCACAGCTCTTTCAGACTAGTAGTCAGAAGGGCTTAAGTTCAATCCCTGCAAAGGAACACCCAGGTTATTTCCGACATTTTACCCTCTCCTCTCGTACATTTGTGATCAGACATTAATTTGTTCTCTGTTTGTTTAGGCAACTGCTAGTGGAAGAAAAGGAGGGTCTTCTTGGGGACATAGCCTTTTTGCAGGTATGCATCAACAACTCTTTCATTGTTACTGACTCAAAGGTAGTTTTCATGTGTTTCTATACTAATACATGTGAGTTTAAATTCAGAATCATCAAGTATATGAGTTTCTTTGTTATTTTAAGCACATCTATCAAAACGAGTGTCCAAGAAACTGTCAAAAAGAAATGGGAGCCTTTCGTACCTTTTCTGTGATTGATAAACCAGAGACCCCCATGTAAACAACTTTCTTTCTTCCTCTCTCTAAACCTGTAGTTTGTGCAGTCTAAAACTCTTGCCCGGAACTATCTTTGCTACTCAACTAATTGCAAGCTGTTAGTGTGTTAACTGTAGTGTTGGTAGTGTAAGTTGTAGTGGATCTTTTCTTTTTGTAATTATGTCTTTGATTTGTAAGAAATTAAACTTGAAAAAGATCATGAAATATAGCTGCGCAAAAATGAACATATGACGTGGTCTGTAGGGGTGTAACGATTAATCGAATTCTCGATTAATCGCGATTATGACCGTTCGGTTCGATTCACGATTATTTGATTCCACGTTTCGATTTTGCTTCGATTTTTTGCATACCTTTTTTGCATACCTTTCCAAAAGTGCCCTCAGTGAGTCATTTTATTGTAAACTTAGAATCCAGATCTCAATAAGATGTGCGTTTTTCATTGACAATCGATCAAAGACGCTAATTTGCAGTTCTTGCGCCATGTTGCTTGGTAAAAATGTTGCCCCTCTACCACCCCTTGAGAATTTCCAATAAGGCAAACCATGTGCGTGCTCATTGTCACGTTCTCAAACATGGCGACGAACGACCAAGCGATTGTGAATCCGCCTGCTTCTTTTCGATCCGCAGTGTGGAAATATTATGGTTTTCCGACTAAAGACGGAACAACAGACAAGTCTAAAACTATCTGCAAAATTTGCTTCGCAACTTTCAAGTATTGTGCCGGTTCGACCTCAAGCATGAGCGCATGTCTGCTCAGAGGTCATGTTTGCATAGTGACCATGTAGACAAGTTAATTTTTTTAAAGAAAAATATGAGTGCACTAGATCTAGATTCTAGAAAGAACTCAAAGAAGAACACTGACAAATTGCATGTTTTGTATTTTTCATTGCATCCTTGAAATAGATTAATAATGTTCATGTTACTATTGTATCCTCACATTGAGAGTTTAGGGTACATGTTGTTTACATTGTGTATCATCTTGCAAGAATTAAAAATCATTAATATTTTGCATAATCGAATCGAAATAATCGAAACCGAAAGGCAATAATCGAAATCGAATCGAATCGAAAGGAACATGAATCGTTACACCCCTAGTGGTCTGGTGGTTAAGCCGGTGGGTTTGCATGTACTTAAAAGTGGGGTGCCTGTGAACTAGTTTGATAGCTAAGTGCACTTCCACTATAAAACAAAACAATTGATTTAATTAATTTAATTTTTGGGAAGTGAGTACTCTCACAGCAACACCCATCATTACACCAACCCTGCAACATTCTTTATGTGATTTTATTGCCTTGTTTCACAACCTAGTATCTTTCATCTATTCAGGACTGTTTGATGGAAGAGTCAAATTACCGAGACAGTGTCACTTCCAAACCTCACTCGGAACCATCTCTAAGAGGTATGACACTTAAATGATCTTTGTTCTTGGGAGGCACATATAAATAGTACATTAAAAACGAAAGTGATTGAAAAAGGACTACAATTTCTTTTACTTGTGACCCCCACCCTCTTTAGAGGGTTAGGATATTGTAGAGGAGGTATATTTTTCAGACCTAAAATGGTAACCCTCAGCAACCAGTTACTTATTAGTCACTAGAGGATTAACGCTTATGTCAAATAATTCTTATGACACTGTGATTGAATGTAGTGCTGCAGAGGTAGTCAAAGACACCAGGGAAATGATCTTTACTCGAAAGCAAATTAAGCATACATTTTTCGTGAAGAGGGGAAACCAATATACCAGGGGCAAATCTCTCGAAGCAAATGTCTATACAGACCTATACAGAACTTTTCAGCACTATACAGTGCTATACAAACCTGTATGAAAGGGCTATACAGAGCTGTGCAGGGGTATACAAAGGGGATTGAGCTATAAAGGGCTATACAGGGATATACATCTAGCTCTACAGGGCTGTACACTACCTGCTAGATGGGGCTATGGACCGTTTTCACGTGACGTCATCATTTTCGAAAATCCAAAACTAAAGAGCCACGAAAGTTTTTATCCTCATCAGGCATAAGAGGCGGTAAATTTGTATCCATTTGCAATTTTAAAGCTCAATAGTGTGCTTGGTTTGGAAACCAGAGCATTTTGAATTTCTGAGTTATAACGGTGCGTGACACGAGGCGACGATCGAGTTTTTTGAGAAATAAATATTGTCTCATGGTTTTGAACCTTTTTAGAATTTAAAGCATTAGGAAAAGTGCTTAGGTAAAATAGCTGTTTGTTCAGTACAGATGATCACTCGCCTAGATAGCCAAAGTAAGTAACAGATGTTGACACTATTTTCCAGCCGCCATATTGGTGCACCACAGATGTACACCAACATGGCGATTTCATACTGGGCTCTGTAAATTTCTGCGAAACATTTTGACGAATATCTGAAGTTTGGGGAAACACACAGGCCTAAAACTTGGAGAAGTGTCTTCTTCATTTATCTTCTACAACATCACGAATTCTTGACTTTTTCCACTGAATGGTTTTCAACAGTGAAAACGATCTATACAAGGTTACACAAAGCTGTACAGGCCTATACACTACTTTACAAGTCAAGTCAAGTCAATTTTTATTTAAACTCACACAGAAATAATAATTAATACAAATTTATTGCTTAAAATATAAAATGAAGAGATTGTGAAGGAAAAGAAATTTTACAATTGTAGGTTCATTGTGCAGAGTTTGGGACACCTAAATACCAGTAGCTCATGGAACTAACTGAGAAGGTGACCCAAAACAAGAAATATGAGTAGAAGGAATAGAGATAATTGTTTTAGATAAAAAATATTACTTCACTAATTAAAATAGCAGTTAAAGATAATATAATCATGAAACAATTAAAGGAATCAATAATAGTATTATAACCATCAATCACAGAATTTTGATACATTTACGAAAACTGGAAAAGGGCTTGATTTTCTTAACATCAATGGATAAAGAATTCCAAAGTTTTGGACCAGTGTAACTGAGAAGCAGGGCTGTACAAAGCTATACAGGGGTATACAGGGCTATACAAGGTATTGAGGGCTATACAGAGCTACCGGTATACAGGGGTACACAAAGAATACAAGGCTATAAAGATCTGTACAGGGCAAAGTAGATCAATGCATACCATACATGTATAGAAATTTTTGTGCTTTTAAATAACATTTATTGCAACTTTTAGTCGTTACAAGAACATCTGACTTGCCCTTGTACGGCCAAGGGATGGAAGCTATAGCTATGAAAGCAACCTTTTAAGCAATTGTGATTGCTGCGCATGAACTCCCAATTTGCTCCGAGGGTTTTTCACTCCAGCAGTGCTGGAAATAACAGTCGGTCATCGGACATTGTCCGACCAAATTTTGAAAATGTCCGGCCAATTTCACATTATGATCGGACATGATGACCGAACATCTCACCAGCACATCTTGAGTTATCTTCTACAAGGCGTTGTCAGTCAATGTTTTATGTCCGGCCCAAT
>OX421457.1:32135086-32140086 GCA_949126865.1 Montipora capitata | reverse complement strand
AAAAACTGAACTACGGATATCAGAATTCCAGCATTTTCATTGGCTCGCCAGACAGAGGCTATCAGTTCATATACCGGCTGTACCTAATATGGTCAAGGAACATGTCAGCAATAAAGCGAGCTGAAACCATTTGAATAATAATAATAATAATAATAATAATAATAATAATACCAACTTAATTCATTTTTACAGTTCTGAGAAAAAATAGCCGACAAAAGTCATTTAAGACCGGATTGTCCGAGGCAGAAATGGATGTTTCAGTGGAAGAGTTGTTGATACTGTAGTTTTTAACAAAACAATTATTCTATTCAGGCTCCCTGGATACAAAATGATTATAACCAACTCGGCGCCTCATTGGTTATCTATCACTTCATATCCAGCGCACTCCCGTAGAATGATAATTTGTTAAATAGCCCTGCATAGCTCTGTATACCCTTGTACAGCTCTGTACATATTGCTTTGTATAGCTATTTATACCCCTGTATAGCCCTGTATACCTCTTTATAGCTCTATATAGCCCTGTATAGTTCTGTATACCCCTGTATACCCCTTTATAGCCCTGTATAGCTCTCCTTAGCTCGGTATACCCTTGTATAGCCCTGTATACGCCTGTATAGCTCTGTATACCACTGTATAGCCCTGTATGCGACTGAGCTTACAGTTGAAGTCTTTTGCCAACCTTGGAACGAGATTATGGAAATCTCTTCATCCTGACTGGCGCGCGCTTACAAAAAGGCCATTCAAAAAACGCCATTAGGAAATTTTTGCTTACTGAACTCGGAGTTGAGGATGCTTATGTTGACACCCACTCATTGATAATTAACAATTAGACCCGTAGCCCGCAAGGGCTACGGGTCAATAGCCCATGAGGCTAATGACCGAATGGGCTATTGACCTGTGGCCCTTGAGGGCGAAGGGTCTAATTGTTTTAGTATCACCCAACTAGTCGGACAGAAAAGGCAACAATAAAGTTAGCGAATGCAAGTTGAAGCAATATTTATTTGGCCAGAATAAAATGAAAGAAAGCTTCACGCTTTTCGATACTCGAGGACTATTACTAATAGTCCTCTCGTAGCGTAGCCAATCAAAATGCAGCCTTTGCATTAGTCCACTAGTTGGGTGATACTAATCATTATTGTACTCTAATTCTTTTTTATTCCCTTATTCATTCACTTATTTTAATAATATTGTAATAATTATGTAACTTTTCTTCAGTCTCTCTATTGTGTAATCCCAATGTGTATTGTTAGGTTTTATTTTATCGTAATAAGTTCATTGCCGTGTATGCCATTACACTACACGCCTCGATTAGCATTGCTATATGCGTGTAGTGTTCATTGTTAAATTTAACTATAATTTTCAAAATAAACTTGAACTTGAACTTGCATGTATCGCCCTTTACAGCATTGTATAGTCCTGTATAGCCCAGCATAGCAGTGTATAGCCCTGTATAGTTTTGCATAACCCTGTATAGCCCTTTCTAGCAGTGTATAGCCCTGTACAGCCTATATACCTCTTTATAGCTCTGCGTAACCCTGTATAGCTCTGTATGCCCTTGAAAACCTCTGTATAACCACGTATAGCTGTGGACATCTCTGTAGAGCTTTGTATAGCCCTGTATAGCTATTTACAGCTGTGTATACCACTATTTATAGCTACATATACCCCTGTATATCCCTCTATAGCTCTGGATACTCCTGTATAGCTCTGTATACCACTGTATAGCCCTGTATAGTCTTGCATAGCTCTGTATACTCCTGTATAGCACCGTACACCCCTGTATAGCTCTTTATAAACCTGTATAGCGCTGAATAGCTGCTGATAGCTGTGTATTTCCCAGTATAGCAGTGTATTGCCCAGGGCCCAGTTGTTCGTACGGTGATAGTCCTATCCGCTGGATAAAATCAATATCCAGTGGATAATTCATAGCGAAACCAATGCGCTATCCAATGGATAGTTTTTACGCTGAATACCGTCAAACGCCTTTTGAACAAATGGAGCCTAGTGTATAGCATTATGTACGTTTGTTTAGCTAGAAAGTGATATATAGTGTCAGATAGGTACTCATATATACATAACATGTATGTACATGTCCCGGTATAATAAATGTCGCCATACATCAATTACCTACCAGGGCCCGTGTGCTTGGCGCTGACCAAAAGAAAAGCGGTCTCTGGGGACGACGATACTAAAAACAAAATCAAGTTGAATTTGTTCCTGGTAGTCCCTGGTTCAACTTCCCAACTGCACTTGTAAATAGCCAACTGGTTTGCCTCCGGCCAGTTGGGATTCTTAACATGTTGTTGTTGTGTTTCATTGGCCCTGAAAAGCCCCTGTGGGGAGCGGTCAAATAAGTATGTATGTATGCATGCATGCAAGTTGCGCGGAGACCGTTTAAACGGTTCCAACACTCAAGTTCACACTTTGATTGTGAGGAACTAGAGACGAGAAAGCAGACTCGTCCAGACTTAAGCCCGATGTGAGAATACTTGTGTTCTACAACCGGCTTCAACTCGTAACGACATTTTCGGGAACAAAGGAAATGTTGTATCGATGTTGAATGATAGTTTAATACAGTTTAAATTCGATTTATCAAACTTAAAACAACCCGCTTTCAACAATGTCGAACGACCTGTTCAAACTTGCCTGACATTTGTTTCAACATGTAGTGTTTAATACCTGTTGAAGGAAATACTGAAACCGTTCAACGGGTCTTAACCAGGCTAGTTGTGTGGAGAAAATCTGTAGTGCTTCGTCAGTGGTTTGGTGAAGCACGAAAAAATAGTTTTCTCTAGAAAGTTGATACATAAAAAGGAACTTTTTACCACAATTGCTTGTAATCTCGCAATCTGATTGGCTAATTTGCCGTTTCCGATGAGAGTCTAAACAACGCTGTACGCGTCATGCTCGCGTCATTTTGTCACGCAATGTAATAGCCAATCAGGAACGCCCATTTTGGGAAATAAACCAATCATATTGCGAGAAAGTTATAGACAACGCTTGCGCCTTCTTTAGGTCATGATTTTGGTCACGCTCTGAAATAAAACTTTCTTGGGCGTTGAATATTGTGGTAAAAAACAAAGCGAAAGTGTTTCAGCGTTGTCTGTACTATTTGTTGTGGACTCACTCAGTTGCGCCTCGTGAGTCCACAACATTTTGACCACTGTGATGACGAATATCGTTGTCGATAATAGTACAGACAACGCTGAACCACTTTTGATTTGTTAATTAGCACCCCAAGAAAAATGAAGAAGCTGGTGCTTTAAGCATTAGTCGTAAGAGAGAGACCACCAACACAGGTATATCGACGTGGACATATCTGTATAAGGGAAGTGCTCTCATTGAATGGTACGCACGTTCTGCTTTTTGCTTTATTTTAAAGTATTGGCGTTTTAAATTGCCTTTGTAGATTTGCGCGAGTTGGGAACCAAGCTTGAAAAAGAACTTCTCCACAGTGATAAACCAATTGTAAAGTAAGTTTACGCAAGATTCATAATTTTTGGCTCCGACACATGCGCATTCGATTCCATTGCGCCAACCACTGAACCCCGCCCCCTCCATGCGGATGAGCCCATTGCAGATAAGAGGAGGGGTGATATGGGAAGGATTTCAAAGTAAGACAGATTTGAGGATAACAACAGCTTGGAATTCTTGACTAAGCTTACAGCCTACTCTTTAAACTCCGAGAGAAAGGATGGGGAAGGTTATTTCCCGATAGTCTGCTAAGCCTCAGACAAAAAACAACAACAACAACAACAACAAAACCGGCCTGCTGTGCCAATCACCCTTTCTTTGGAATCTCAGGACTCAATTACGAAATTCGTAGCTCGTATATAGCTAGGAGACGATTTTCAAGAGAGAGAAAAACCCTCGAGAGAGCTGGACATCGACTGAAATTCGATCGACTTACGATAGCAGAAATGGGAGGCGTTGATCAGTACGTCAGCCCTATTGCTTTTGCGTACCGCTCGCCTCGCGAAATTCTCGCATGCAAATGCCAGTCTTCATAGAGTTTAGAACTGAGCCTTGAGAAAACTTGGAAGCATGACTATCTGTTAGTTCAAAGCTGGGAATTGCTCTTTTTTTCTCTTTCCCATCACAGGCAACCCAGCCGAAATTTTTCAGAAAGAAGACAGACTTCTTTGGACGAAAAAACTCTCCATGGTAGGCAATCCTCCTTCTCCGAGCTTCACGTCGTACCTAGACCACCGTCGATTCCACACGATCGTCATCGTCAAGGCCTGGTAGCAAGCCGACCTTTCGTGAATAAAACCGTCGATGTCAGCAGTATTCCTCGGCGAAGGTTTGTTTCACCGCCACCATCGTCCTCCGATCAAACTAAAACAATGCCATCTCCACCTAATTCGAGTAAAACCGGTCGGCCGAAGTCAGCTGCAAGATTCCGAAAAATGGTCGTAGAATGTCGGGACAGCGTTCGGTAGCCCCGGAATGACTGACGGAGTGAAATCCTGTGCGTTAAACTTACTTGTTCTTTGGTACTACTGCGATGTCGAAACGACTATAATGAAAGAACGCGTGTCCAATTTTTTAATATGTACGACATCTATTTGGATGGAGATGTGAACGTACTGGTTTTAACTGAATCCAGCTTGCATAAATTAAGATTCCTGCGTTGTCACAGTATCGCCTAACGATGAACTTTCTTTGACGTCATTGTCGGAAGTCTTTGGCGTTGAATGTGTGAAATATAACCAAGTTATTTTCCAGAGTGTAACTATTTATATTTATAAGTATAAAAAAATGATAATTGCATTTAGACAACTAGTTTCGATTTCTATAATTTATTGTGACTGCTTAATTTATTTTACGAGTTTTTCGGAGCGCTGAAGTGGACGAATCAATGGAGTGCGCCTGCTTACCGATTATGACGGCGTCTCCCGTAAGACTATTAGGGTTGGTTTTTTTAGCTTCGCAAGTATGAGCACGAAAAATATACTTAGCTGCTGTTTTAACGTGGGTAGAGTTCTAGTTTGGTTCTC
>OX421457.1:32115086-32130086 GCA_949126865.1 Montipora capitata | reverse complement strand
GTTTAATGATTGCAAATTGAATGTTTGGCATCGCTTGAAGCAAGCCTGATTTTATTCATTGCAACTTCACCTTGATGTTTGAAGTGGCAGATCAAAATATGCTTAGTCGATCAGTCCTTTTTATACTTTTTTTCAACTGGAAATCTGTATATGTTACACGTGAGAACGTAGCCAGACAACCTTCCGTGTCTAACCATCCTTGTGGGATCGAAGCTTTCACACGAGTAACTTGTTATTGTATTGATGGTGCCCATAATCACAAGTATCAGTAATGTTGTTAAAGTCTCCATCCTGTTTACTTCTCCTCAGTCTTTATCACTTTAAGGTGGTCATCTTTTGAAGGAAACCTTACCTTGAAGAGCCCAGCGAGTGTTCTTGATCAACTGTAATAAACACAGTGGCTGCTTGGCTTCCTTCAGCAGTATTTTATTTCAAATACATACTACTTTTGGCCTCTCTCCTTACAGAAATATGTTAGGGTTTTTAATTCCTAACATCTTATCAGATCAGCAAGTTCTCCAAGTGACTGTTTATACTTTCATCTGCTCCTTGTTGTTTTGAGGTTTTTTTGGCCAAGGGTGGGGTTTTCTGTACCAACTCATTTGCTGGTGCCGGTTGTGTAAAAAATATATATTTTGGTGTCCAAGAAGTATTGTCCTAATTTTAGTTACATTTGTTGTTGCCCCCAAAGGGATTTATATATATGCAATGTAGGTTGTATTGCCAGAAAAATATTTAATATCAAAAGAAATTTATATTTGAATTGTGGCTTATAGACGGAAGATAGAAGCATTCCTTACACTTGACTGGTCAATTTAAGCAGTAAATTATTGTCACGTTATAGACACCAGAAACATTCAGATGATTTCAGTGGGATTCGCTTTACTCCACCAACTGAGCTACTGTAAAAAATTTGGGCGCAAAATCGTGGGTGCGGCTTGTATAAGAGACCATTGCTTTGAGAGGGAGTAAACTGACTGGTATGGGGTCACAAATAACACTAAAAACCTTCAGTAAATAAAGTTTAAAAATATTCTTCGACCAATTGCTTCAACTCTGATCTCTCCACCGCATGTGAGAAAATACCATGCTACATGTATTTCAGAGAATTCACGAGGCAAATGGCCGACTGTTTTGTTGCCCTTCATTACTTGCATGGCGTGTTTGTCCGTGTGGTTGTTAATTTCTAGTTTAGCGACATGTTTTTGTGCAGTCAATGGCTTCCATACCAGGCGCGTAGCGTGGTCATTTTTTCAAGTACGCACAACTACATATGATCTAGAAACCTAAGTAAACTAAGCGAAAAATACTGCGTTCTTTATTTCTTGTTCGAAATAGTTGTGTGAATACAGGCAAAGAACAAAGCGTCTTGCCCTTATTTTGAGCAACTTTGGCGCAAACAAAACATTGTTTTGGTTGTGCTAGCTTGACTGGAATTGTCAACAACGTTCTCAGAACGTCTCCCCTTTGTCAAGAACGTTCTTGGAACGTCGCTCGTTTGCAACTTCGCCTTTTTGTTGCACGCTGACCATACAACATTGCATTGCTTAGTGTAAAAAAGTACAATGCAAAACTAGGTGAGAACATGGTATAGCTTTTGTTTTAGTTTTTAGAATTTAATCAAAGTGGTGTTTCCATAAGGAAATCTTGGTTGCGTACAAGTAAAAGTTAAAAATAGAAACAATTGCTTAAAATTTCAAACTTTTCTGGTCACTTCAAGTACGCACGTGCGTATTTGCGTATAGGACGCTACGCGCCTGCATACATCTTAAAAACATGGCATACACCCACAGCTGATTTCTGTGTTGCTTTTTGATCGCAGTAAACAACGTGACTCGGTCCAGACTTCCTTCTGTAAATGACTGCGTGGTTACTCAGCAAATGTTCTGTATTGTTCCCTGTGCTTTATTTTCGCTCAAATTTCATCCTTTTTATGTCAACTTTGGGCTTTAACAACAAAGACAAGTGTTACCAGTCCCAAGAATTAGTATTCAATGTATGGTGGGGTCATACATGGTCATTTGCGTTAATTGTTAATTTCAGTTTACAGTGTCCCCAATTAGTGCACTAGCTCTAGAACGATTAGACACTTAAATAAAGTTCCTTTCCTTTCCTGTTTTGGTGTTTGGTTTCGCTGTTTTGGTGTTTCACTGTTTCACTGTTTCGTGGTTTAGTAATGCCCAAAAGAAAGGTATATTTAAAGTGCAGTTTATGTATGCAAGATACTTGTCAAAGTGATCCTTGAACTTAACTGGACAATTAAAGCAATTGTCACTTTATAGACACCTGATAATTTCAGGGATATATTTGAAGCCGGCAGAATTTTAAGGTGTGTATAATTTAGAAAGTGACAATAATAAATATTGCTTAAATTGTCCAGTTAAGTGTGAGGAACAATTTGATCTTCTAATTATTAAATATTATTACTTACAGACCAACATAATGAATCAAGAAAAGCTAGCCAAACTACGGAATCAAGTCAGAATAGGTGGAAAAGTAAGGCAAACAGTTTATACAAGTTTTGTTTATTGGTTAAAATAGGGAGCTTTAGATTAGAGGATGAGGATGACTATGACTACACGTTTATTGTACTGAGCATGCGCATAAGGTTTGGAGGCCGACATTTTTCAAAGTGCGCTTGCTCAGACCAGAAAACTCGTACTTGTGGTCGTTCTCGTCATCCAAGCTAAAAGGCCTCTAGTTTAATATTATAGACATCTTGTAGTGCTAAAAATAAACTTAACTCCAGTGCTTAGGGGCCAGCAGGGCCACTCTTTGAATTCCTACATGTGGTTACCCGGAGCAATTAAGTGGCCCTGGATTTCCTTTAGTTGTTAATTCACATGAATGAAAGTCTTGCAGATTTTAATGGGGCTTTAACCCATTGACTCCTGAACTGCTTTCCATTGACGAGTAAAATCATCTGGCGTTTGGCAGAATAAAATCTATTATCATATCATATTGGGGAAATCCCTATATGAAGGCCGTACACATTAGCGCGAGCAGGGCCGGAAAAAGCCATACGCCCCTACTAGGAACACATCCTGCTCCATGCAATGCAATTTTAGAGGATTTCGTCACTTTTAAACATCCAAGTAATTTACAGCCAGAAAAGCAAATGCAAACAGCATATTAGATACATTTCTGTGCAGATTTTTGTTTTTTATTTTTATGGGTTATTCTTCATCTTCTGGGTGCGAATTAATGGTGTAAAGAGCCCGTATGATAAAAGACAAAAACATGTGTCATCGCCTTTTGCCATAAAAAGCCTGTAGCCATCTTCTGAGGGCTCATAAACATCTATGTGAGTACTTATTCTTGTGCAAGGACGGTTCAGATTGCAAAATCTCAGCAGATAAATCACTTTTTCTATTCCACATGACAGCATTCTTGGTCGCAATTTTAATATCATGTCACGCAAAAGCTTAGAAATTCAACCTTGCTTTATCACATGACGAAAAATAGGTATGCATTGCATACGTGTGGTAGTGCAGTAACACAGTGCTGTACTATTGTCAACTACTGTCTAAATACTACAAGAAAATCGGTTTCACACACTGTTAATTAATAGCACAAAATGTACTTCGATACTTGGATCACTGCGTTTACTAGCCGCCATATTGTTTCAATGAACGAAATGATATATGAAAGTGGTCGACACATACTTTCTTGCTAATTTGCCCTTTTGGCAACCAGTTGTGTTTTTTGGTTGCCCATGGTTTTTTTTTGGGTTGCCCACCTTCTAAAGACCTGTTTCCCATTAAAACTCAAAGGAAGCTTGTAAAAATGTCAATTTTGTGTAAAATGTGTGTAAAATGGGCTTGATATACCAACCCTACAACTGCTGTGTCCATGGTGTCCTAGTAGCCTTCACAGTTTTACTTTGACAATCATATCTTTAAGCAATTTTCCTTTTCTATGGGAGATCAGGGGAGATTCCTTATTCCTTAAATCTATCTCTGAGATTAGGCTGGTTTTGAATTAAATGCCATTTATCCCGATTTGATATGTTTTTTAATCCTTTCAAAGCTGGTTGAAATTGCATTACAAAAGGTAGAATTTTCTTGTGCGCTTGTTCGATATCAAAGTATTGAAATGTATTTGGCCGTGAGAAAACTGGGTTCGATTGTAACAAACATTCTTTTTGCGCGAAGAAAGATGGCGGCTACGAACATGTGTACCATTATATTTTTAACAGAAAAATAAATGAGAGCAAAGAGATGTAACATTTTTCCTTTTTTTAAAAATCGTGTTTGCGGTGACTATGTCATACCGTAGTTATTCGTATATAAGGCGCACGGTTTTTTCAAGAAAAATCCGTCTTTCGGTGGCAAGTTAGTGCTAAAATTGGGGTGCGTCTTATAGCCAAGTATTTTCGTGCAACAAAATCTTAAGATCATAATTTGAGAAGAACTTGCAGTTTAAACAACACAAGAAAAGGACACTAGTTGTCTATTAAAAAAGAATAGTGCTTTTAGAGACCTTTAGAACACTAAACGACTTCAAGAGAAAAGCAAACTAACGGAAATTTGCATACATGCTTAAAAGCACTTGCTCAGTAACGTGATACCCCCGACAACAATACAATCGTTCGAAGCTTGTTTCGAATGCTGAGAATCGTGTTTGTCGCTCACATGAAAAGTTTCTTCTCTGAACAAACAGTGTGGAGATAAAACATACCTTCTTCGTTCATCCAGCCTTTCTTGTGCACTGAAATTTGCATCCTTGGTGGCGTGTTGATATTCAGCTGTCAAACACCTTTGAATATGACTTTCCGTGGGAGTTTTTCGCAGTTCGCTTTTGCTTGAAGTCTGAAGTCTGAACTCTGACTATTTATTAAGTCGGAAGGTTCAAATAAACGTGTATGCGTTGTATGTTTATCATTTCAGGTGTGAACTTTTAGCTTTTGTTTTTACGTATATCATTAAATGCGTGACTTTTTCACTTTGTTTACGTTAACAAAAAGAGTTCGCATGCCAATTGTCTAACAATAATTGTTCTCAAATTCATCACATCCTTTGCGTAACTCTCAATTTTTTGGTGCGTCTTATAACTGAGTATTTTCGTGTAATTTTCAGTTTGAGAACTTAGCCTGATTAAATTGCTAAGTTTGGGGTGCGTCTTATAACTGAGTGCGCCTTATAACCAAATAACTACGGTATTACTAGTCACTTTCTTCGTTGCAAATCAAATCGTTCCACAAAATATCAGTCGAACAAAAATTCTGATTGCCTGATCCGGCAAGTCTTAGAGTTGTTTTACTTGCCCATGGATATATTTCGCTTGCCCCGGGCAAACACTCTATGAAATGAAGCATGACTTCATGGGATCATGGGCACACTTAAACACATGTGCTTCTTGCCGGTTACGTGAGTTTTTGTGGCTGGAAGACGAAGATTCGGCCAGAAGATTAATTGAAAATTTAACGTAGATTACCTAAGGACCTCCTCGGAATAAGCTTGGTATTGATAATATATTGATAATGAACCTGGACATCGCATAATGAGTTTGAAATTTGTATGGAACCGTCAAAAAGCAACCTGTACCCTTAACGTAAAGTAGGTTGGAAAACTTGTCCCTTCTGTTAGAAAGCTGGCACCTGCAAAATTGGCTACACGAGGTGATTAATAAACGGAGATAAATAGCGGTAGAAAAGTACGTTAAGAAAACAAGTTCCTCTGATTCTAGAGGCTACTGAAACCATGCGAGGCGCTCATTGTATTTTATCCTGATTGAAGACTGGTACGAGCATTGTGGTTGTGTGGGGGCCTAGACCGAGAAATTGTAGTATTGCGTTTACTCACGATAAAGGTAGGAGAGTAAAGGCCGGTTTACACGGTGCGACTTGTGGGCCCAATTTTTGGCGTCGGGTTTAAAAAAATTCGGGCCAACAAAGCCGCCAAAGCCGCCGCCAAAAATCGGGCCCACAAGTCTCACCGTGTAATTAACCGGCCTTAAAGAAACTATGTTTTGAAGAGGTGAAAAGCAAGACAAGGACCCATGTTTGCCTTGCCATGGAAAACACGGACTTAAAACGTTGTGTGCTTTGCTCCCTTTCAAATAACCGTAAAGAAGACCATCACCAAACTACTGAGACAAAAGCCGAAAACAACAGTGGCTTTCAAGGTCTTTCTCTTGCTGTTTTTTTCCTGCTATTTTATAATAATTATTATGACTTTCCTTGCATGCAAAGTAACATTTAAAATCACGTTCTCATGTAAGTCAATAAGTAAGTTGGCGATCAAAATGTATGATCTGGTGACCAGATTTTTCCCATTTGTCGCAGGCTGGCACCCGAGCAAAAAAGTTAATTTCAAGCTCTGGGTGACATAGTGTGTAGTGCACTGTACCACAAAAACCCTGTCAAACTGAAAATTTGTGAAAAGATAAGTCTTCAGCTGTTCTAATAACTAACTAAACTAAACTCTCAAAAGGATAGATAATTTCTTATCTTTTTAATTTTGATGACATCACTTGAAAACACAACGCGAGTCAATATTTTCGGATAGGTGACAAGTTCCTCAGGCAGTGCAGATGTCACGTACTGTGACAAAATTGCAAATTCAAGCTACTTTATTTTCAAACAAAAGCATGCTACCAAGCTGAAAACAGGCCAGCATATATATTTTTAAAATGCCTTTAACCTGATGAATGGAAAAATTCAATTGACCTTTTAGGTTACCTTTGGGTTTTGTTTGTTTTATTAGTAAGGGGTGATTCTCCAGCTGGACTGCAAGCTTTGATTACGTCTAACAAAAAATGATTCTTCCTCTAGTCGGTTTTTTTCTTTATGTTATTGTTTAGTACGCTTTTGAATGAAAGCAGAATTCAACAGGGTGGGAGAAGTGAAGGAGGATCAAGTCCAGTAGCGAATTTTGTTTTCTTTTCTTTGTTTTTCTGTGAAAAAGCACTTTCATACGATATCTTTGACAGGGATATGTTGTAACTGTCAACATTTCATGTTTATTGTATCCCGGACCTCCCTTTCCACAGCATAATGCATGTACTGAAACAAATATTTAATACAGAAGGCCGCAAAATGTGGGGGACATATGTTATCACGGGTAAATCACAGAAACGCAATCACTGACATACTTATGGTGATTTAACTTTCATTATTAAAAAATTAACTGACCAACTGAGTTTTCAACAAATATCTCATGTTGCACAGACATGAAACATCTTTTTAGGCTTTGTACTCTTTGCACGAAATGTTTGCCTCTCATTTGCATGCACAGAATTCCTTGAACATCAAACTTGTCATGCACTGTACAGTAACCAGAGACAACTATCTTTCTCGTGCTATTTTTAAACCGAATAAGCTAGAGCAGAACTTGAAAATCAAGGATGTAGGCCGACTTTGGCAGAAGTGTTCCCATAAATTAGCTGAGGCCAGTTAATTCACCGCAGAAGGGATTTACGATCCACTTCGGGAGATGTCAATTTCACTGTGTATTTTTGACCAAATCGTTGATTATGGAGAATTGGGGAGCATCCCTCGTATGGTGTCTAGTGCGCTTTTGGATGCTTCCTTCTGCTCCTACACTGATTTTTTTCCGTGTATTTGATTATGTTTATACTATAGGAGAAATTGTAATAAAGAAACTGTTTTGCTCTGTAGTGTAATTCATGGCAGTCATCATTTTCATCCAAATCGTTGTGCCATCAACAAAGCAAAATAATCGTACCAACTTAGATTTCGCCGAAAATAACGAAACAGCGCCCTATAAAAAGTTAAACCTTTTCACACAAGAGAAGACATAAATACAATTATTCAACTTCCGAAGCAAAACATTGTTTATCCTTGTTTACCGCAATTTTAATTGCAAAACTAGACCACAAGATTTTCCTGTTATTCTGGATAGTGTAGCAACATAATTTCCGCGGTTCTCTCGTGTCTGGCTGCAAAGCAAAATAATTTCATGGCGTGAACATAAGTGAGTTCACGACATGACTTCATTAATTTCACAGTCTTTGATTTCACTCCGTGAACTTTTTCACTGAGCGTAGTGAAAAGAATTGGAGCAATAGTGAACATCCTGTGAAATCTTAAAAAATTCATGAGCCATGGTCACCATTAAATCCATAAGCCCCCTTTTCACGTGAAAGGTCACAAATCAAAAGTGGTTCAGCGTTGTCTGTACTCTTATTGGTAACGATATCCGTCATCATGAGGCACAGCTGAGTGAATCCACAACAAATTTTGACCACTTTATCAACAACGGCAAATTGGCCAATGAGATTGCGAGATTGCAAGCAACTGTGGTAAAAGCATGTCTTCCAAGCCATGTAGCTCTAAATCTTTAACCCGTGTACAAGTCGAGGGCGATTTTTGGAGCTTCTTTTGAGGCCATAAAAGGTTGACTTATACACGGGTAAATACGGTATGGCCGGTTTTGGGGGTGAAAGAGTTAATGGAACATAGTTTTTCAGTGAGTGCTTAACCCATCGACTCTCGGGGGTTTCCCATTGAGGAGTAAAATCCTGTGGCATTAGACAGAATAAAATACTAAGTATGGCCGGTTTAGGGGTAAATGTTTTACATAAAAGTGACTTAAAACAATAATCCTTATTGCAGGGTACGCCCAGGAGAAAAAAGAAGGTTGTGCACAGAACAGCCACCACAGATGACAAGAAACTTCAGAATGTTCTAAAGAAACTTTCTGTGAACAATATTCCTGGAATTGAGGAGGTAACAGTTAATTTCTTTACTTGATAAACTTAAAGATGATAGAATTATCTAGATTTAATTGTGGAGAACACTGTACAGTAAATTTAAAGCATTTATAATAACCTGGTGACATTTCTCTCACTTAACTTCACAAAGAACAAGGTTTAATATGCCTATTTCTTACCTTGCATTGTCAGTCCATATTGTTATATAACTTGTAGTTAGGCTCTAAAACTTGCTTTGAAAAGTAAATAGTTAGCTTTTATCTTATCAGAGTTTGATGCCTTGAAGTTTCATTTGTGAAATTTTGGCTTTCAGGTAAACATGATCAAAGATGATGGCACGGTTATTCATTTCACCAACCCAAAGGGTAGGCAAAAGATACATGGGTGTGTTCCTGTCAAGAGGGAGTAGTGTGGGCAGGGTATCACAAAAGCCCAGATTGTAAAAGGCAAAGTCATCTCCCATCCCTTGTGGAATTTCTAGTTTTGGAAGAATCAACAATATACTGCAATGTCAAAAGTAGTTCCGCTAGGTACCTCTGTGGAAAGTTTCCATTTCTAAAAATAGTCTTTTAAATCACATCCTGTTGAAAATCACTCCTGAAAATTCCAAGAAAAATAATATCTTAACTTTCTTTTTGTGGAGAGGATGTGCAGTTTATAATCTATTTTATTAATTTTGTTGTTTCAAGTTTCAAGTTTTCAGTTTTTACAACACAACAAAATTATTACTTGAGTGTAGAAATAGAGGCCTGGCTGGCAAATCTAGGAGAGAAACAACTGCCAGAAGTACAGTGTTCATCTGTGTTCGCAGGCTTGGGAATTTTCAAATCATTGCAATATTCTCGTCCTCTATCAATCCTGCCTGATTTTTCAGTTTTTACATTCTACAGCAAATACATAATAATAGAGTAACACTTCTCCTCATCACAAGGAAACAGGAAGCATAAAATCTTCTCTTCGGATCTCAACACCAAAGAACACAATTTCAGTCTCAGTATTCTCAAAAGGCAATGACTTCCACATATTAATCAAGGCTGTCAATTATTGTTACATAATAATAATAATAATAATAATAATAATAATAATAATAATAATAATAATGGTTGTGTTGACTGAGGAATGAGTAAGGAAGTTCATTGTTGCTTTATCTAGGATTGCATGCAACTGAATGTGAACTATTTTGTTTTTCTAGTTCAAGCTTCATTGGGGGCAAATACTTTTGCCGTGGTAGGCCAAGCTGAAACCAAATGTAAGTATATAGGAAAAATATCATTGTGAAACTTCTAATAAGAGAGAAAATCATGTAAATCGGACACTTTTTTTCGTAGAAAAACAAATCTGGAATGAAGACTGATTGATGGCATTGTCAATGAGATCACAGTGGTGATAAATAAATATATTGTTTCTATAACCTTAAAGATTTCGTTGAAGCTCAGTTTATCAATTTTATTTCTTTTAGCTATTACAGAGTTGCTTCCTGGAATTTTGAATCAATTGGTGAGTTTATTCTTGTTTGAGGTCAACAGTAATAATAAAGTATAATTATGATCCCTTAGTTCACTTTACTACCAGTTTCAAAGCAAGTCCACATGCTTTTTGCTGTGATGGTGGGAATCTTCATTGGTGACAAATTATGTTAAGGTTTTCGAAGACAGTCTGTATTACTCATACTCAGTTTGCTTCAGAACATCAATAATATGAATTTCATTTAAAATCAAAATTAAGCAACGTACTTGTAAAAGGTGAAGGTATTGGTAAAAAACTTGAACGTAACTAAATGCAACAAAGACAGGAAATGCCTATATGGGAGTGCAACATGTTTTGACAAATTTTCTGCCTGCTGCAATACTTCGCGTGGCATTAAGCTGGCCACCTCGCAAGGCTTGTGTCTTCGCTTGGCTTGCTTGTTGGCAATAAAATAAAACAGAGCTACAATGTAATACAGCACTATGAATGTGTGTGGTGACAAAAGAAGCAACTGCTTTCAAGTTGGCCACCAACCATACACATTGAAAGGAAATTTTTGTGTCTCCAGACATGTGACTGGAAGAATTTTACAAAGGCCCACTGTGTTCTTGTTCTTTTTTTTTTTTTTTTTTTTGCTTTCTTTTTATGGGTTTTTTTTTTCAAATTTCTATCATTGACCCTGAATGATTACAGACTTTCTGCTTTTGTCCTGTACAGGGAACTGATAGTTTGTCTAGTTTAAGGAGTTTGGCTGAAAGATTCCCAGCACGTAAGTCTTGTGAGCTTATGGCCAGAGTATGTTACATGTAACAAATTTCCTGAATGAAGCTCTGTTCTTCAAATGAAATGTAAAATCCAAATGCTTTGATTCTAATGCAGGAGGACTTAGTTGTCAAGCTAGTTGACATAATGTTCACTTTAATGAAACACTTGCAAGCAAGCCTGACAAATCGGCCCAGGATATGAGTTGCTTGTTTGCAGCTTCTTAATGTTGCATATATAATTGCAATGATTCCTTGAACTTTGATTACATCAGCATTCTCCAGTTCAAGAACATGAGATGTTGTATGTTGTAAAATCACCTTGCTTTAATATTTTGAAAGTAGCATCTCAAACTAGAACATAATTTAGAACCCCAGATAGCAAAAGGAAACCAGGAAGGTGTTTCCAAATTTTGAAAGAGTGGAATTTTCCAGCACCAAAGACAAATCACGTCACAGATCAGAGCAGAATTTTTGCCTAACACAAGTCCATGCAAATCGAGTTCCATAATCACTGGTGGCTAAGCTGCCTTCTCCAATTAGACATGAGGTGAGATGTCTTTTTCTTCCTCAGCTGATGTTAGTCATGTGCCCACTGGATCAGTTGGAGAAGATGTCGATGATGATGATGTCCCAGGTATGGCACTTAACTTCATTGTAGATTTTATTGGTTTCATCTTGACTCATTTGATAAATTCCAATTACTTTGATTGATTGTTTGATGGACAGACACTTGCTAATAGCTACATGTATAATGTTAGTGACTAGCATGTCAGTCTCTGTCTCTTTGATGATGATGAAGTTTATTGAAGTCTCAAGTGTATTTAGGGCTGAAGCACTAATGCAGTGTGGCTGGCCTGTAGGAGGCAGGGCGACTCAGTGGTTAGGGTGCTTGAGATCCAGAGAAGATCCTGAGTTCAAGACCCATTCTGACCTGCTTGTTGAATTTGATCCTGGTAGTCCCTGGTTCATCTTCCCAGCTGCACTTGCAAATAGCTAATTGGTTTGCCTCCAGCCAGTTGGGATTCTTAACAGTTGTTGTTGTTCAGTGGTTTTGTTCACTGTGTTTCATTGGCCCTGAAAATCCCCCCTGGGGAGTGGTTAGTTAAGGACGGTGCCTACCAATTAAACATATTTTTGCCCCAGTGTGTGATTATGCAGGAAAGGTAGATCTCAACAAGTGTTATTGAAATCCAAAAAGAAAATTGAAGGTAACCACGCATTTTTCAAAGATAATTCATGAATAATATTTGTAAAAAGCTTTAAAATACAAAGCAATGTATGGCGTTCTTACTCAAATTGAAGCTTAATTATCTCTGACAAATGCATGGTTACCCCCAATTTTCTTTTTGGATACCAAGAGTACTTACTAAGATCTACTTTTTCGGTATAGTTTTAAACAGCGCAAAAATATCGCTATATTAGTAAGCATCACCGATAGGAAATCCGAGTGTCTCAAGATGCGCAGAACGTATGCGCAATAACAATAGAAGGCATCGTCCTTAAGTGTCTGTTGTAAACAGAAGACCGGAGTACTCAGAGAAAAACCTCAGAGTAGAGTGGAGAACCAACAAACTAAAACCAAGGGAAAGCAAATGTGGGAATTGAAACCAGCCCACATTGATAGGAGACAAGTGATCTAAGTTCAGTGCTATCCTTTACTTTAATGTTCAGAATTTTTTAAAACTGGCCTCAGCTCATCACAAATACTGTGGTTTGGTGTTGTCTGTATTTCAGAATTAGTAGAGAACTTTGATGAGCCCTCCAAGGCTGAAGGACTCTAAACCGAGATGACTGATGTATTGCTGAACAGATAGTCACCTGATCACGCTTTGACTTCGTAGGCTGGATTGAAACTATGGAATAACCCTTGTTATCTTTTTCAGAGTTCATGTATTTAGTAAAGAATTAATTTTTGTTAGTACTCGATGCAGTCCTTTGTAATCTTGGAAGACTAGCAGCTTTCCTGGGCTCTCAATAAAAAAAGTGGGAACTTTGATATCTTAGTTTAGTATTTGATTGTGTAGATGGTGTAAGAGGAGGTGGGTAGTTGGGGCAGATAATTATCTTCAATTTTTGTCGCTGAAAATCAGTGGCTGTCAAGACGCTATTGTAATGTTGCATGACACTGAAGTATGGCGTGATGGTAACAACCGGAAACCCATTCCTTTCTTTCTGCCTCTCTTACCATGCAGCCCACCCCCTTCTCATATTAGAAGATTTTTGTGAGCATGCAGTATAAGAAATAAGAAGTGTAGGTGTAAACATGAAATAAATGTGCAAGTGTAAAATCAAACACTTTCAATGCAAGTGATAGTTAATAAATATAGAACATTTGGTCAGCATCTATCACGAAGGTAGCCCCACAACCAGCTTTTGAAGGTTTCTGGACTTGCGAAACGGAATCTGTTAGTTTATTCCAATTGCGAATTGTCTTCAGGAAAAAAGACATTTGATGGTGTGTAGTACGATAAAAGGGGACTTTATAGCTACTACAATTAACATGTCTGGAAGATCTAGTGGTTTTGACCAAAGGTTCTGTGTGCCCAGGACCACCACACCCATTTGAATCTTGTAAAACATACACAGCCTCAGCACCATCCTTGTCTCTCTTCAAACAAATATTCAATAGTGGTGTTGTCTATGCAGGAGCTAAAAGGAGTACCATTGCTGATCTCCTTTAACATGGGAAACAAATATAGTTACTGAATGATGCTTCAGAACTTCCATTACTCGTCGATCGGAAAGTTCCATTCCCCCCTCTTCCTTCACATTAGACAAGTTTATTGCGAACTAGTCAAAGAAATTAAGAAAATTTTCAAAGTAGAGAAAAATATAAATTCATTGACAAAGAAGACCAAGGTATGCAAATATTGTTGATTTGATCACAGTGACCAAAGTAGCCGAAGCTTTTGTGTTCGCTTTTGTTCTCCTTGACTCAGTCCAAGATGGAAAGACTGATATGAGATATTAATGTTGGTTTTGTAAAAGAAACACTTTTCCCATTACTGAACAACTGGTTTTTTATCAAACTATGGGTAAAACCTATTCCTATTTAGGTGTTCAGGATAACACTCGCAAGATCGATGGGTTGAACGTTTTAACCATTTTTCACCACGAAGTGTCAAATAGTTTAATGGGCGTGGACAGAGGTCCCATGATTTATGGGTCAAATGGTCAATGAGTCAATGAGACTCACAGTCAATATAGCAATAATTTATTGATTAAGCCTACGCCTTTGTCTCAGTGATTAGGCCTAAGCACTCTCTGAAATTTTAGCTTTCATTTTGTGGGTTAGGGTAACTGCACTTACTCATTTAGTCATTGACTCATGACTCATTGACTCAAAAAAACTTGATACTCGTTTTCTATAGGATGCTCGTGCAAGGTCTACTTTGTAATCCATATTGCTTATTTCTCACACAATCAGCAGGCATGGAAGTCTTCAATTAGTTTTTAATGGACGCGGTCTTCGTTTCGCATAAAGAGGCTTTGTGCTTTAAACATGCATATCTTTTCTACAGGATGCACATGCAAATTTTTCACATACTAATCCGTATTCCGAGCTAATTTATCACGTGATGTGCTGGTATTGGAATCGTTCCTCTACAGCTTGAACAGTCTCCACGGACAAGAGGCGTCTTTGACGAAGTGTGAAGATGTTGGCACTCAGAGCAGTCTTCATACTATCTACAGGTAAATGTTGCTGAAACTTACCATGTACACATTAAATAGAACTTGAAACTGGCGCTGATAGTTTATGTAGCATGTTTAGTCGAGCTGTTTAATTTGCTCGTTGCATTCACATGTCGATATGCTGGATTGAGTTAAACGTAAATTTCAAGCGTATGCATTTGCAAAAGTTGGATTGATTATACATAACACAATTTAAAAGCTAGTGTTGCTGAATTTCCTCCTAAGAAATAAGTTTGTATCATCAGGAAAAGAATATTCAGGAATTGTGTGAGCTGTGGGGCTATTTCGATTCTAATGATCTCTTCGCTCGGCAGGTACAAAACGCAGGTCACAGGTCATTGTTTTGCCTATACAGAAAGTATCCTGAACATTCATAAAAGCTGACCTTCAGCCTAAAAAG
>OX421457.1:32090086-32110086 GCA_949126865.1 Montipora capitata | reverse complement strand
TAATGATCACATGGTTCATGTGGGGTAGATACATTGTACTTAACACTTCACAGTACACTCTAATCGGTTAAGTCTGTCCAAATGTAAGTGCTACACGGCCAAGGTTTGAAAAAACTTAATCTCTCCTTGTACTTGTACATGTTCATTGCCGTGACTTAAACATCGTCAGTTCCCGTGACCTGTTCCCATCTGGCCTTGTGGTTCAGTCGGTGGGGCGGCGGTGGTCTGGCCCGAAGGTGGTGGGTTCAGTTTCCACCCTGGTCAGAGTTTTTCTCTGTCCTTGTGTGGGCCCATTTCCATCAGTAGGGCTAACGTTCACATGGTTCATGTGGGGTACATACTTAGCACTTCACATTACACTCTAATCAGTTAAGTCTGTTCAAATGTAAGTGCTACACGGCCAATGTTTGAAAAAACGTAATCTCTCCTTGTACTTATACATGTTTGTTGCCGTGACTTAAACATTGTCAGTTACCACAACCTGCTCCCGTCTGGCCTTGTGGCTCAGTCGGTGGGGCAGCGGTGGTCTGGCCCGAAGGTGGTGGGTTCAGTTTCCACACTGGTCAGAGTTTTTCTCTGTCCTTGTGTGGGCCCATTTCCATCAGTAGGGCTAACAATCACATGGTTCATGTTGGGTAGGTAATTAGCACTTGACATTACACTCTAATCAGTTAAGTCTGTTCAAATATAAGTGCTACATGGCCAACGTTTGAAAAAACGTAATCCCTCCTTGTACTTGTACATGTTCATTGCCTTGACTTGTAACATCGTCAGTTCCCATGGCCTGCTCCCGTCTGGTCTTGTGGCTCAGTCGGTGGGGCGGCGGTGGTCTGGCCCGAAGGTGGTGGGTTCAGTTTCCACCCTGGTCAGAGTTTTTCTCTGTCCTTGTGTGGGCCCATTTTCATCAGTAGGGCTAACATTCACATGGTTCATGTGGGGTACATACTTAGCACTTCACATTACACTCTAATCAGTTAAGTCTGTTCAAATGTAAGTGCTACACAGCCAATGTTTGAAAAAACGTAATCTCTCCTTGTACTTATACATGTTTGTTGTCGTGACTTTAACATTGTCAGTTCCCACGACCTGTTCCCATCTGGCCTTGTGGCTCAGTCGGTGGGGCGGTGGTGGTCTGGCCCGAAGGTGGTAGGTTCAGTTTCCACACTGGTCAGAGTTTTTCTCTGTCCTTGTGTGGGCCCATTTCCATCAGTAGGGCTAACAATCACATGGTTCATGTGGGGTAGATACGTTGTACTTAACACTTCACAGTACACTCTAATCCGTTAAGTCTGTTGAAATGTAAGTGCTACACGGCCAACGTTTGAAAAAACGTAATCCCTCCTTGTACTTGTACGTGTTCATTGCCATGACTTTAACATTGTCATTTTCCACGGCCTGCTCCTGTCTGGCCTTGTGGCTCAGTCGGTGGGGCCCGAAGGTCGTGGGTTCAATTCCCACCCTGGTCAGAGTTTTTCTCTGTCCTTGTGTGGCCCCATTTCCATCAGTAGGGCTAATGATCACATGGTTCATATGGAGTAGATACTTAGCACTTCACATTACACTCTAATCAGTTAACTCTCAGAAACACCAAGGGGCACAAAAATAAGGAGCAAGTGCCCCCTTTCTTATTACATTTGCAAATGGATAGACTCTAACATTTTTCCCCCCACTAAAGCGAAAAATCATAGCAAAGCAATGAATGTAATGCAAATCTACACTCTACTCGCAAAGGGGAGTTACCGGGAATTTGGTCTACCAATGTTCAAGTACTGTATGCAGGGCATTTGCTCTGTTGCGGTAACCCTGCTTTATTCATGCTAGGTGTTAGAAGCAAATTTTATAATTTTCATGCTTTTTTTCTACGGCATGCTACTTAAGAAGAGACCACAAATTGAGTAGTTAGAAGCACCTGTTACTTGTGTTCCTTATAGTATAGCAATGTACTGGTAATGTAAAATTTAATAAATTATTTGACTCCCAGGGGTTCCCCCATTGACGAGTAAAATCATCTGGCATTAGACAGAGTAAAATACTAAGTATGGCCGGCTTAGGCGGGTTTGGACGTCAAAGGGTTAAAATAATTTTGTACTTCTCTTTAATGTCAGGACGTCATGTGTTGAGTACAACATGAAAAGGAAAAGGTGAAGCAAGTGCAATCAATGACTGACATCGACATAGAATACCACCAAAGGTGAGGACTCAATACGGTTGATTATTTCAACGTAATTTAATTTTCACTTAACTCTGATTATTTGCCTTGTTATAATTCTTATTGTGTGCACAGAACAGCCTCGAACATCGTTGACATCATTGATGGTATATCTGCTTATCCCAGTTAATCGTTTTTTGCCTCCTAGTTTTAAATTAAGGAGGCTCAAACCAGTTTCAGCTCCTTCAACAAACTGTTTTGTGTAATGGTAATGTTATGGTGTCGTATCAAACACTGATGTTCGCTCATTAATGTGACATAATTGGTTACTATGGCAACTAAATAGCCATTAAAAACGCCCTATATTTTGCCTTTTAAGTGCTTAAATCTCAAAAACGAGCTCGGTGATTGCTAAGTTTTGCTGATAATTGATAGGCAGGCTGAGATATCACACCTTGTTAAATTATTAAAAAATTCACATGTGACAGGTCATTGTTTTACCAATACATAAAGTATCCTAAACATTCATAAAAGCTAACCTTAGGCCAAATTAGGCCTAAACAAAAGCTTTTAGGCTGAAGGTTAGCTTTTATGAATGTTTAGGACACTTTCTGTATTGGTAAAACAACGACCTGTGACCTGTGAGAGAACTGGTGAGGACTCACAAAATTTATATTTTGCCTTTAAAGTGCTTAAATCTCAAAAACGAGCTCAGTGATTGCTAAGTTTTGCTGATAATTGATAGGCAGGCTGAGATATTACACCTTGTTAATTTATTAAAAAATTCACTTGTCACAGGTCATTGTTTTACCAATACATTAAGTATCCTAAACATTCATAAAAGCTAACCTTGGGCCAAATTAGGCCTAAACAAAAGCTTTTAGGCTGAAGGTTAGCTTTTATGAATGTTTAGGACACTTTCTGTATTGGTGAGAGAACTGGTGAGGACTCGCAAAATTAAAACTTACGGTGGTCTACAACTGTCACAGGAAATTCAAATCACTTACAGCAAATTACAAATCACTCGCAGCAAATTCAAAATTATCGACCCTGCTAGTCGTCTTCAGTCACCTCCATCCAGCAGTGCAAGACGTCAAATAATATTTTGTTACACATGAAGCCGCGGCGTCAGGCGTTGGACAGAGCAAAATTTATTAAGTTTCACTTTTACGGGTCAATGGGTTGAGTTACTAGCTTTTTCTTCTACCTCAACGAACAAGAACCATGTTTTGTTTCCACCGTTTCTGAAGGTTCCAATTACTGCTCCGGCTATGGACAAGGTAAGTTTTTCCCTGGCCATTTGAAATTGACTTTTAAGGAAATATGGTATCAAAATTGCAAGGGAAAACTTGCAGCTGCAGCAGTAATTGGAACCTTAAGCTTCAGCAACGGTGGACTTACAGTGAAAACAAAACATGGTTCTCGTTCGTTGAGGTGGAAGAAAAAGCTAGTAACTTAACCCATTGACCCCTAAAAGTGAAACGTGATAAATTTTACTCTGTCCACCTCACAATTTTTGGTGTGAATGGGTTAATTTGACTCTGTCAAAAACAATGTCTTCATCTTCATGCAGGTGCGGAAACTTCGCATGTAGTGGCTTCATGTATGAGAAATATTCTTTGACGTCTTGCACGTCTTGCACTGCTGGATAATTTTGAATTTGATGTGACAGTTGTGGGCCACCATAAAAACTGGACTGTGACCCACCTGGGCCATTGCACGTAAACACCATCACTCGTTGAAAATTTTAAGGTTGCTCGAAACTGCTCCAGAGAGTATTTTGTAACTTTGCAAAGAGTTATCCTAGCCTACCAATCACTTTCTAAGTTGATTCTTTCAACAATACATGAAAAACAAATGTTGTGGCTTTCTACCCCACATCACAAAACTCTGATACAACTGCAACTCTATGTATGTTTGGAGATTGCTAATATGTTAACGATGAATAATAATTCTTGTTTATATAGCTCCTCAAACATAATGCGCTTTTAAATAACTGAATGATGAAAACTTTATGGCCTACCATCTTCAACACTTCCAAAAACACTCTCATTAGAGTTCACAACGTGACAGCAATGTTATGAAACAAGATGTGGACATAATTGTGACGTAATAAGTTACCTTGGCTTTAGTTGCTCATATGTCAAAAAAACTAACTTGGTGATTTTCTTTAAAAGTTGTTTAAATATGAAGTAAAAGATATGCTTGTTTAAGTCTTGTCTTTCTTGAATTCCAAGATATTTGATTCATTTCTGATAATCAATGATAAATTACAATTCATATAATTAATTGTTTTTATTCTTGTAACTTCTTTTGTCTAAGGGAAATACTTTCTACGAAAAAAGACGAAAGGTCAAGTTAAAAAAAGGACCATTGTTCCGAAAGATTACGCATACGTGTTTACCAGTAGCAAGTACGAGTCAGCGGTGAATCGAGAGAACATAAATAAGTTTCTTAAAACAGCTTCCGCAACAGTTTATAAGTAGATATAAACGTGAATGAAATATTCTTGTTTGCAATTGCATGTTGTAGTACTTAATATTAGGAAGCATTGATATCAGACAATAAAATTAAAGAGTACTTTCAAGGACTCAAATGCTGTCTCTGAAGACTGCACTGCCAGATTGATTCATACAATTTTTTTTTTCCTCGTAGAAACCAGATGAAAGTCAAAGAGCAAGGTAAGATCAAAGAAACCTAAATAGAATAATTATAGAAAAGTGTTTTTTTCTAAATGACTAGAATTTTTGGCTTGAGAAAAAGGGTTTGCCAGGCCCTACTCAATTCAAAACGTTACACTTACTTCACTGTTAGATGTGATTCAAACACAGATACCTTGGCATACTGGCAAAACGAAGAGACACATTTCATATGCATTGTTTGGCTACTTGATAGACAGAGGAACATAAGTGTATTCATGTAGCAAACTAAGGGGCTTTGTAGATATTTGTATGAAAGGGCAGGTTTGCTGTACCAGAGGATACGCTAGTTGAGTTACAGTATCTAATGCATGTACTGAGTCAGTGACGATGAAGATACTGCCAACTGAAGAACTGATTCAGTGGCTTATTAATCAGTATAAAATACTAAGAAAACCGTGCGCATGTGCCCTTAGACACAATGTTGAGAGTTTAATTCAATTGTCAAGAAAGTACGCTGACAAAGCTGCTTTATCATATTAGTACAACTTCAGATAGGAAATGTCTGGCCTGTACGTCTCCAGTAGAGGATAAAGAGAACAGTCAGCAAATACTGTAAATTAACCATTTCCCTTTTTTGTTTTGCAGATCATTTCCCTGAATGAAGAGGGCAGAGTGACATTTGCACAAGTAGATGCAAGACCTGTCACAGTAGGATGATCTCCTCCCAATACTTGAAATAAATCAACACCCATGAGACGGGCTATAAACGAAAGGAAGTTTTGATTATTGTGCTTCTCTGGACAATTTAAGCAACTTTGTAATAAATACCTGCAAAATTCAAGTAGAAAGTAATCGACTATATTTTTCAGGTGTCTATTACAGATAATTGCTTGAATTTTTCCGAGGAATGCAAGTATCACTTCAATTTTCGTTTGCCCTTGAAAATTACTTGTCTCTCTCCTTCTGAATGCAATAACTGTATTTCACGAAAGGAAGAGCTAATACTAGCACGTCTCTGTGAGAAGAAAATGAAAAAGAATTTAAAGTTCTTCTTCCAGAGACGTGCTAGTATTAGAACTTCCTTTCGTGAAATAGTTATTGCATTCAGAAGGAGAGAGAAAAGTAATTTTCAACAGCAGACGAAAATTGAAGTGATACTTGCAGTGCTAGTATTAAAACTTCCTTTCGTCTAATCATATCCATTTTCAAAGTCAAATAGTAGTAATCAACACATCTGTTTAATTTCAAATAACTTTATTGTACACTGTAAATAAGATTTTCTTGTACAGAAATAAAGCAAATTTATTAACAGACTGAGTAGATCATTTCTCAACCCTTAATATATTTCCAAAAAGACTTAGTAAAAATTTACTTCTCTTTCAATAAAATCATCATGATTACACTTATTAAATAGCAAATCTTCACAACTTGAAGCAACCTGGAAAAAAAAAAAAAAAATAGATAATCATGGCACAACAAGTACTATAATAAAATTCAAAGAGATATTTGTTGTTATGCTAATCGGTCATATTTAAGACTAGTTACAATAATTACTCTGCCAACAGTAAATCTTGTATGATTAACATGTAACATGACATGTTAATCATTTTTGGCTTGCAAGTAAAGGAAAGATTTACTGTGTGCAAGATAAAAAAAAAAATCGAAAATTATTTTACATGGATAGCGAGTGAAAACAACTCCAAAATGTCGCTTGTTTGAATCGCTATTTTTGAAATAACGAATGAGTAACTTGAAAAACAACATGGCACAGCTAGAGTAATTCATGCACCCTTTAGCGCTGTTAACGGTACAATATACCAAAACTGCAATTTTTGACCAAATTTTAAAACTTAACCTTTATAATCAATTAAAAGAGTACCAAATTTGTGCGAAATTCGACTGTCAAGTAAACCTAAAGTCTCGAATTGTTCAGTGAATAAATCGAGATTAGCGTGTGTGATTTTAATATACCTAGCCTTCGCTTTGGTGGTGAAAGGTCGACTCTTGTTGAGAAACAGATGTGGAAATTGGGCCTCAAAAATTTTATTGAATTTAATTGCAGCAGAAACATTGCTTATTCCGATGAATATCGTCTCGTTTGAGAAATCCATGTACCAGGATGCTTTTTTGACAGTCAAATTTGGCACTCTATAATCAATTAAAAAAGGTTAAGTTTTAAAATTTGGTCAAAAATTGCAGTTTTGGTATATTGTACCGTTAACAGCGCTAAAGGGTGCATGAATTACTCTAGCTGTGCCATGTTGTTTTGATTTTCAAGTTACTCATTCGTTATTTCAAAAATAGCGATTCAAACAAGCAACATTTTGGAGTCGTTTTCACTCACTCACAAGGCCCCATACCGAAAAAGTCGCCTTCCAGGTAAAATAATTATCGAAACAAACTAAAAGATATTTTCCTTTATTGTGACAAAGTTTGGCAATTTTCGATTTTTTTATCTTGCACAGTCTTAGGTGAAAATTGCTGAGAGGCGCTCTTAAAACATGACCATAATTTCTTGAATGCAGTCACAACAATGGCCGTCAACAAATTATTCTTTTGATTTTGTCTTAATTAGCCTCGTTAACACAAAGACAAAAGAATAATTTGTTGACAGCCATTTGCATTCATTAAAATGTAATTCTTCTAATAACAAGGTCACTTCAAAACTACCTGCAAATGCATTCATCACAACCAGACTTCACAGTTATCTGAAAGAAAAATACATTGCAATACAAATAAGTAAAAGCTTTCCACTCTCTTAAGGAAAAAAAAAAATAACTATATTGAGACGCCAACGATAATTGAAAAAGTTGGTTCAACCATTAAGTAATTAATGGACATTGAATTATCTGCTCTCTGCAAGTTCCCATTTCATTTTTTTACGAAAACTATTCAAATTCAGGAAAGAGTGTAATTAACCTGAACCCATTCACGCCAAAACAACAATTTCAATTAATAAGGAATTGCCTGATGTTATACACTTCTGAAGTTGTTGTTGCAAAAGGCCAATAGATTTCAAATGTAATATTAAATAATACAGCACAGAATAGTCTAAAGATACATTGACTAGGATATTACTGACCTTTTATCATGATCCCATGATGGCTTTGTCTTGTGACCTCTCTTCATGAAAACAGTGCTTCAAACTAAAATTAATAAAACAAAGAAATCAGAACAACAATAATAATTATTGTGGACATGTTGCAAGTACTGTATGATCAACCTAATAGTTAGTACCAATAATAGCCAAGTTTCTAGATAAAATCCCTACTGGAAGGACCATTCAATATCAGAAACACCATGACATTTTTACTGGGTTGCCTTATAAGGCAAACCCAGTCGAGGTCTTCGTTTAGTTTGTTTGTTTTCTTTTTTTTCTTTTTTTTAGTTTTTTTTTTTTTTTCCGTGTCGGTAAAAGTCTTGCCTGTCACTCCCCTGGTAAGTGGTGTCTTTGTGTATAGAGCCTTCTGAGCGTATTTTCTTAGGATCGAGAGGGTAGTGGAACTGCGTAGATTTCTCTGGTGGACACAGTGGAATCATTAACTTAGCCTGCAATGGCGTCGAAAGTCATGCAACGCGAATGGCGTTTTAGTGGATCCTTAAACAAAATATAACCTTATGGAGCTCAATAATGGAAAGTCAGTTGGATAAACTAGGCATGAATCTCAAAAGCGACGAGTACTGGACTTCGACAACAATCTATCGCCCGTCGAGACGAAATCAAAGTGAACAGTATTTACCTGAGGTACATGGTAATTTGACACAATTGAGTTTCTTGTCTTCACGCACGCAATGAAATAGGAAGAGGTTTTCGCCTCTAAGAGCAAATATGTTGTTTGTTTCAATAAAATTTTCGCTGGAAAAGGATTCTGTGGTATTTTCTGCCTTTGTGAATTATAATATCATGTTGTGTATTGAATTTTCGAGCTTAAGGTTGAAATCTGATATGGGAGAAGATTTTTAGTATTGCTATGTAAGCAGGAAGGGTTCACAGGCCTGTTGGAAGCGTGCTTGAGTTTCAACAAAATGAGCCCCAAAATCAGCGAACACTTGTGACGCAGATGAATAATAAAGTAGCTGCTATTTCCAAAATGATGGAATTACCTGGTGATAAATAACGTCGTACGCATCTTGGAGAGTAAATTTTGACTTTGCATAAATAAGAGTTGGGCGATTGTGATCTTTGTTTTGACTTCGCTCATTTCATTGTCAAACTTTATAACACTTGACAGAAAAAGAAACTTACAAAAACCCGGTATCTTGCCATCATTTGACACAGATGCTTCACTGTTTGGCGAGTAAAGATACAGCGGTAACTTATCACGGCGCCCGCTGAATTCCGGCCATGTCACTTTCGATTTTGCAATTTACTTGAACGTAGCAAAAATCTCCCAAAATGTTTGTCGCTGATCGTAACTTTTTATATTCTATATTCACGGTTCAAAATTAATGTTGTTTTGATGTCGTAAATATTTTATTCTCGATCGACCGCCCGGAAACTTCCTTCTGCTCTTTCTGAAAACTGTGTATCAATAGTTATTTGCTTTTTCATCAATATTTGTTTTGCATAAAGCAAGCTAACAAGATCTGTACCTTGCTGAGTTCGCATTTGTTAGAGTTAATAGTATTTTCGGTCCGATGCTTCTGTTTTAAGAGGGATACCTTGTTTTGGTCTCCCATCCAAACACTAACCCCGCCCGGCAGGGCTTAACTTCAGTGAATTTAAGTATTAGAAAGCTGTCAGATGCTCAGAGGGCACACTTGTGGTAAAAAGAAGTTGTGAGGGAACTTGAAAATTATCAACATGTCAGCCCAGAAGCCAATGTTTCTCGCTTCTCTTTTATTTGTTATTCTTCAGAGACTGGAATGCTGTATTTCAATACCACACAATTCAGTGCCTTCTGATTTTCTGTAGCACGTACCACAGGCAACCCAGTGTATGCTTCACAGAAGCATCTCGTTTTTTTTTTTTTCCGTGTCGGTAAAAGTCTTGCCTGTCACTCCCCTGGTAAGTGGTGTCTTTGTGCATAGAGCCTTATGTGCGTATTTTCTTAGGATCGAGAGGGTAGTGGAACTGCGTAGATTTCTCTGGTGGACACAGTAGAATCATTAACCTATTGTAGCCTGCAATGGCGTCGAAAGTCATGTAACGCGAATGGCGTTTTAGTGGATCCTTAAACAAAATATACCCTTATGGAGCTCAATAATGGAAAGTCAGTTGGATAAACTAGGTGAAAAACCAACACCAGGAATCTCAAATGCGACGAGTAATGGACTTCGACAACAATCTATCGCCCGTCGAGCCGAAATCAAAGGGAGCTGTTTTTCTAAAATAATATTTTACCAAGTGTGTGTTATGTAGAACACTGAAACCAAATGGAAAATTCTCTGGTAACTTATGGGTTCAACAAAGACAGAGAACGAATCGAACACCTTACGTGGATCTGTGATCAATTCTGCACAGTCTGCAGGTAAAGAAAATAATTGGAAATGTGACAGCGAAGAATTATTTGAAAGAAAGCTTGTCGTGTATTTTGTGCTTCATTGTTCAAGGAAAAGGTTCTTCATGGAAACAGTTTGACCCTGAAATTTAGATTGTTGCAATATTGGGCATATTTGACACGATTGAGTTACTTCTCTTCACGCACGTAATGAAATAGAAGGGGTTTTTGCCTCTAATAGCAAATATGTTCTTTGTTTCAAAAAATTGTTCGCTGGAAAAGGTGGCCTTTATGAATTCATCATGTTTTATGATATGCGAGCTTAACTGGATAGTTTTTATGGCAATTGTAAAGCATTTTCTTGTCGAAATCTGGTTAGCGTCTTTCTGGTGTGTTAACTTAATTAAATCGTGAGTTTGTATTTGCCGTCTGCCGCGTAACCTTGATTTCCACTCACAAAACTACCTCCACAACCCACTTTTTGCGTAGAATAAGCTTTTAGAATGATGTTCTTGTCTTCTGTGGTGATACTAACGGTTCGGAATCATGTTGTGAAAAAATATTTATAACGGATCACACGCGCAACTTGATCGCCCGATTATGCATGACATCCATTTGACATCCCATTGAAAAAAACTCGTAAAATATTCGCGGACCGGTCGATTTCTCCGAATTGAGAAAGATTTTAAACAATAACTAAAAATTCCTGTGTTGAGAATTTTGTCAGTGTAGTGTAAAGCCAAGAAATGAAGTTTATTTGGGAAGCCAACAATATTCCTTTAACTACCTTGGTTGTTAATCCAATTTATTGCTACGACTTGCTAGTGCGAAGATTGTTTCCATGAAAGTCACGTTTTTGCGAAATTTGAGTGTGAGAAATATCCCCTTTACTCTAAAACAAAAACATTAAAATAGTAACAAACTTCATAATTATTTGACCATTTCTTCTACTTTTGTGCTTGTCAGCATTGTGATTTGCGATAATTCGCAAGTCTGTTTTTTTGTATCTCATAGATGTTTAGACTTTCAATTAAATGGCTCGCGATTGTGTAAATAGTTCACCCTGAAGTCAAAATAGATACGTTTCTCAGGAACCCGACGAGTAATGGACTTCGACAACAATCTTTCGCCCGTCGAGCCGTAATCAAAGTGAGCCGTAGTTCTAATATTGTTACCAAGTTTGGTGTTTTGTACAACACTGAAATCAAATTTCACTAATTATTGTTAGTCAAAAATTATTTGAAAGAAAGCTTGTTGCTATATTTCACTTGATAATTCAAGTAAAGGGTTTTTCAGCAAAGGGTTTGATGCTGAACACTGGTGGGAAATTTATTTAGTCGCGTTTTTGACACGGAGTGTGTTGGCAGCTTGTTTGCACGCACGCAATGAAATGGGAAGTTTTTCCTTCCCTCTAATAGCAAATATGTTGTTTGTTTCAATAAAATTACTTTTGGCTGGAAAAGGTTTTTGTGAGATTTTTCTGCCTGTTCTGAATATCGTTGCGTATTATCCAAGGTTAACTAATTTGCATATGTGTAATATTTGTTTACACGTCTTAAAAGTTTCGTTAATCTTATCTAGTACGCACAGGGGAAGCTACCTCAGATCTTTGCCGCTTTTGGGGTTTGGTTTCGGACGCACTGGACTGACAAAATTTGTTTGGCCCTTCCAAAAATGTCGACGAAATTTGGCTCAAATTTTCAATTTTTCACGCGTGGAACCACTGAGAGTCTGAGACAGTAAAACATTTGTTAACCGCAAGTGTCAATCATACCGAAATAAACACCAAGTACTCCGACTAAAAATAGAGATTAAATGACATTTTCCTTCAAATCATCATAATCATGGTATGTAAATTGACAAATCTGTCAGATTTCACCTCTGACAAAAATTTGTCCTGCTCCCAGGCAGGACGACGGCGTTTCGAAAGTTTGGTAAGCCTTTATAAAATAATCACCGGTCGCACTTGTCTCAGGGAACTGGTGACTGATTTTTTCGCAAAATAAAAATTTGCCTAGTGCGTCCGGGCCCTTTCCATGATTGCCTTATAAAGAAAGAAATCTGTCAATCATTAGAAAACCGTTACGAGTATGCGACATATGCATGCGAGGATTTTTTTTGCCCGTGGTGATTTGGCTATGAATTATGAAATCATTTTTCGCTAATGTTTATGAGCTATTAGCTTTGCTTTGCGGCAGTACGTACAGAGTTAAAACAATCCATTTCTGTTCCTTCTGCACCAGTTGTTACGCCTTCTGTGTATCATCTCGAGGACGTGACCAGCTATGTTTGCGGAATGAAGAACATTTGCTGTGTCAGCAACCACTTGACATGCGAAATGAAATAGTTGATGATGATTGGAGGATTTCGATCCTCAGCATAATGCCTTTTTGACAGGGAAGTTGACGGGCAGAATCACATGATTGAGAAGAACCATTTCATTGTCACTCCTGCGCGATCAAATTGTGGTGAAGTTAGTTGCCTTAGACCAGAGTTCGAAGGCATTACGTGTTTTGTGGCCATGTGGCTTTTTGTTGTATTGAGCTTCTTGCTGGGAACGCTCAAACCACTCACTTATGCACACGCCGTTCGCGGTAGACCCACACTAAAAGATGTCATTGAGCGAATGTTTTGGCCCGGGTCGGTCCGCGAACTGAGAGAAAGCTATATTGAGAACAAATGTGCACTAAATGAGCAAATATATGAGAATTATGATATGAACTACACTGATATGAACTGCTTTGAAACCAAATACCAAACAAGACAAGCACAGAACTGTGAAAGCCTCCAAGAGAAGAAAGTTGGTGAGCACAAAGTCAGTACTGACGCCTTCGAGTCGCAGAAAGATAGTCTGCTGAGCCGGATGCATTTAATTAAAATTCTGAAAAAGAAGGTGAATTTTCTATCCGTTTGTATTATTATGGCTGTTTGTTTTCTGCAATTACTGAATTTCTGTGTATTTCGAGCTGTAATGCTATTTCATATTCAACTATTTGTATCGTTTGGAATCATCCTCACTAATGTTGTCAGCATTTTGTACCATGCTTGCTGCAGCGTTTTATGTTTGGATGAACCTATTTTGAATGCATTCAATAACTGTAACCTATTTGAGAAAGGCGCACAGCTATCTGTTGTTGTCGATGTTGATAATGAAGAATCAATAAATGACTTGCAACTTCGATCTCGTTTAGTATTTTTTTCCGTGTCGGTAAAAGTCTTGCCTGTCACTCCCCTGGTAAGTGGTGTCTTTGTGCATAGAGCCTTCTGCGCGTATTTTCGTAGGATCGAGAGGGTAGTGGAACTGCGTAGATTTCTCTGGTGGACACAGTAGAATCATTAACTTAGCCTGCAATGGCGTCGAAAGTCATGTAACGCGAATGGCGTTTTAGTGGATTCTTAAACAAAATATACCCTTATGGAGCTCAATAATGGAAAGTCAGTTGGATAAACTGGGCATGAATCTCAAAAGCGACGAGTACTGGACTTCGACAACAATCTATCGCCCGTCGAGACGAAATCAAAGTGAGCATTATTTACCTGAAGTACATGGTAATTTGACACAATTGAGTTTCTTGTCTTCACGCACGCAATGAAATAGGAAGAGATTTTCGCCTCTAAGAGCAAATATGTTGTAAGTTTTAATAAAACTTTCGCTGGAAAAGGATTCTGTGGTATTTTCTGCCTTTGTGAATTATAATATCATGTTGTGTATTGAATTTTCGAGCTTAAGGTTAAAATGTGATATGGGAGAAGTTTTTTAGTATTGCTCTGTAAGCAGGAAGGGTTCACAGGCCTGTTGAAAGTGTGCTTGAGTTTCAACAAAATGAGCCCCAAAATCAGTGAAAACTTGTGACGTAGATGAATAATAAAGTAGCTGCTATTTCCAGAATGATGGAATTACCTGTTGATAATAACGTCGTACGCGTCTTGGAGAGTAAATTTGACTTTGCATAAACAAGAGTTGGGCGATTGTGATCTTTGCTTTGACTTCGCTCATTTCATTGTCAAACTTTATAACACTTGCCAGAAAAAGAAACTTACAAAAACCCGGTATCTTGCCATCATTTGACACAGATGCTTCACTGTTTGGCGAGTAAACATGCCGCGGTAACTTAATCACAGCACCCGCTGAATTCCGGCCATGTCACTTTCGATTTTGCAATTTACTTGAACGTAGCAAAAATCTCCCAAAATGTTTGTCGCTGATCGTAACTTTTTATATTCTATATTCACGGTTCAAAATTAATGTTGTTTTCATGTCGTAAATATTTTATTCTCGATCGACCGTCCGGGAAACTTCCTTCTGCTCTTTCTGGAAACTGTGTATCAATAGTTATTTGCTTTTTCATCAATATTTGTTTTGCATAAAGCAAGCTAACAAGATCTGTACCTTGCTGAGTTCGCATTTGTTAGAGTTAATAGTATTTTCGGTCCGATGCTTCTGTTTTTTGAGGGGAATGTTGTCTTGGTCTCCCATCCAAACACTAACCCCGCCCGGCAGGGCTTAACTTCAGTGAACTTTAGTATTAGAAAGCTGTCAGATGCTCAGAGGGCACACTTGTGGTAAACAGAAGTTGTGAGGGAACTTGAAAATTATCAACATGTCAGCCCAGAAGCCAATGTTTCTCGCTTCTCCTTTATTTGTTGTTCTTCAGAGACTGGAATGCTGTATTTCAATACCACACAATTCAGTGCCTTCTGATTTTCTGTAGCACGTACCACAGGCAACCCAGTGTATGCTTCACAGAAGCATCTCGTTAAGCAAAATTCTGGAGTACCTCAATCAGGACAGTTGCCTCCAACCAGTATTGTTTCTAATGTATGCAGCAGAACTATTTAAAGTAGTTGATACACAGTTATATGTGTCATTCAAGCAAATGCAGTTAATACTATTGAGTATATTGCCAATGGATGGTATCGAAGCGGCTTATGATCATCAGTTCTCGCAAACAAGATTGGCTAAGATTAGTGTAGACAGTGTCACAGTCAGTGATGCTAAACCCATAACATCTCTACAAAAATTCATCTTAGTGTATGTTTCGACCAGCACATGACAATGACCAAAGTTTTAAATTCTATACTCTATACCAATTATATTATTACACAAGATAGGTCATATTCAAGACAACTCCTGTTCCTTTTGCAAACTCGAAACACTGCACCACTTTTTCTTCTATTGCACTTATGCCCGACGTTTTTGGGATGAATTATTCGAATCTTATTATTCTGGCAGAACAAATCAGTCAGTGCACATATCTCTGAGAGACATCTGCATTGGAATTCTAAATTCATAATGCCCTTTACTAAACTATGTATTACTCATAGGAAAATTGTATTTGCAGGATTGTCAAAGGAGCAATAAACTTCCAAATATAGTAGGATTCAAAGTTACAGTTCATATTAAATATCAGATAGAAAAATTTGTGTCTACAAAAAAACAATAAATTGGGAATTTTTGAGTGGAAATGGAAAGAATAATTCTGAAGTATTTATAGACATTTGTGTATGTGCATGTCCGTTTATTTTTGTAAATAGAATAAGTAGTTCTTTGTGTTGAAATAGAAATTTTAAGAAAATGAAAGAAAAGTGTTACCTTTTCTTGTAATCACCAAGCTTCAACGCATACAAAATTGCGCCACTATCGTTTTTTAAGTCTTACTATTGACTTACAAGGCAATTAATTTCCTGCATTACTCAACTCTTAGTCCACTATAATCCACCAAGGAGTTTACGATCTTTGGGAATTACAAATTGGGATTAATTAAAACCTTAATCAATAGATTTTACTCTGCCTAACACCAGATGCCTCCCCTCGTCAATGGGGAACGTCCTAGGGCATTTGAAGTGTGAATGGGTTAAACATTTTGCTGAGCGTCGAACAAAGACATTGCTAACACTGTTATTTCCTCCAAGGAAAAAATAAAGATCTCACAAGCGCTGAGGAATTTTCTAAAGTGATGTAGACAGTCTGATAAATTATATGCCTGATCTTGGGGTTTTCTGAAAAGCTAACTAAGTTGTTGTGGATTTTTTGTTGTCTGCATTTTAATTATTATTTTCCTTTTAATAATCGTTGTACATTTGTTTTGTCTATTGTCCCCTTTTATCACCTAAAATAAGTAAAAGAAAGTAAGACATTATGTGCATGCTATTTTCAGATTTATGTTGATATCCCTGATGATGACAAATTGGAATTGTTTCAAGGTGATAAGTCCAGAAAAAAGTATTCCGCTGGCTTCTTTTAATCGTTGACTTTAACGATTTTAATCCTTTAAAAGGCAGCTCTTCTTCACGAGAAAAAACAAAAAGGACAACTCCAGCAGCAGCCAAAACAATCTTCTGTTTCATCAAACTGTTAACCAACTCAATATGATGGACAGCAATGGTACATTTTCCTGTTTATATTCACTAATCACTTTTTAACCCACATCACAGAAACCTGACCTGATCTGAACAAGTATTTTTGGCTTTTACACTCTCTTTAATTAATTTCCGTTAGAGATAAGCTACTTTGTTGTCGCTATGTGGTTTTGGTTACATAAGACATGCATGTGTGGCTAATAAAAGCTGAGATGAATACTGTTTTTCCTTCCAAACGATGGCTAAAAACTACAGAAACAACCAACTTGCATAATTTGTCAGCTAACGTTACAAAATGAAGATTTAAATTACCTTACTAAATCTGGAATGACTACTTTCAAGAACGGCCTTTCTGTGATTGTTATGGCCAGAATATGGAAACATTGAGTTATCTTCAGAAAAGAAACCACAATGCCACTGAGGATGTAGAAGCAGCAGCACGCACAGGAAAGGGTGAGAAGAGAAGCATGCTGACAAAAGGACGAATAGAGTATCTTGAGTGATCAGGAAAGGGTAGCCAGCAGATCTGCTAAGCAAATTTCCATTTTGTAAACAGTCCTTGATACTTGCAACATTATTATTTACACCGTTAAGTTTGTCATTTGCAAATAAAGAAAAAAAACTTACATCAGGACTAGATTAGCAGCATGATATGTCGACCCTCATCGCTGAAGAAGAGACAGCGAGGCTAAATGTCTGAATGATGAATAAATACTAAATGCTATCAGCATTTCCCATAGTTAGTCTACTAAAAGAGTCCAAAGAAATTATTTATAAAAAAAGAACAAGTACTCACTGACTGATACATAGTTGTAGTAATTTTCTATTTAAGACTTCTTTGTACATATTTAGATGTGTACACTACCCGGCTAGATTAGCATGTGCAACAGTATTTGCGGGATAGTAAAATAAGAAGTTAATGAACTTGAACTTGAAATTCCTACTTATTAGTAAACCTGATATGTGTATCATGCTAAACATGTATACAATTTTATATTATAAATAATTCATCAAACAACTTCTTTTATTGACAAACCAGGCTGTCTCTTAGAACAATTAATTACATATCATAAAGTTACCCAAACAAGCTTTAAATGCATTATTTCTAAATAATAAAGAAAACTTAGTGCGTCAATTCATAATTTACAAGAAATGAAATTTCACCTTGCTGTGTAAATTTATTATTTAGGACCACCTCGTACTAAAACTAATTTGTGATGAGCCTACACACCAATACGATGATACATGTATATTCCATGAAAATGCCAGTCAATAGATTGTTTTCACTGTCACGCAACAAAAAAAGAAAATCCAAACCGTTCAATGAAATAAGCCAAAAACGTGGAATACATGTTGTAGGAGACACATGTATAAATCAACTCACCAATTCTCAGGTCTGTACAGTACAGTGTTTCAGAGTTATTTATCGAGGCATAGAACTTTGTATGTAGCCGCCATGTTGGTGCACCACCAACTGGCAGCAAGAAATCCACACAAACATCTGGAATTCAGTTAGCAATGAAAGTGCTTACTTATCGCTCATGAGATCAAATACAAGTGTACTTGAAATACTCAGACTGCTAAGATTCATACATGTAGGCATAGACATTTTTTCTAACCTAATAACTTTATCACATTGTCGCCCAAGCTCTGTGTTGTGGTTTGAATTTAGAGACCTTGTATGGCAAGTTTTAGTCGATACAAATCCGATGGCTTAATAAAAGAAATAAGCAATAAAGTTGCACTCACTTGCCTGTTGTCTCTTTGTGATTGTTCTTTCAAATTGGTAATTTGAAGCCAAAATCCTTCAATTCGCCTTAAACTTGGCCAGGAACATGTCCAAAGATTCTATTAAACATCTAGTCAAGAAAATACTCTTGCCATCTACCCGAAGGAAAATTTACCACAAAATAAAATATGCCAGGACTACTTTTGTTTCTTCATTTTGAAAAAGCTTTTGACAGAAGCTCCATTCTATTACATTTCATTAAAAAAAAAAAACTCAACTATTTTGGTTTTGGCACTAGTTTAATACAATGGTTCACAATTTTTTACTGCTGTCCAGAGAGCTACATCTTAAATAACGGATGGATGTGTGATTTTTTTGAAATCCAAAAGTGTTAGGCAGGGTTGTCCCCGGTTGAAATGTTAGCAAAGGAATATCCGCAGAAATAAAAAAATTATTGGTTTTCTGATAAATAATGAAAAAATAAAGTTAAGTCAATATGCTGATGTCACAACGTTAATACTAGATGGATCAAGGGATTCTCGAAAGGATTGCCTTCCAACTCTGGCCAAAATACAAAGCGAAAACTCTAGGAATCTGGCTTTCAGTTCACCAGGAGGAAACCACTGCTTTAAATTACGACGAAAAACTTGTAAAGGTCAGGAATATATTAAGCAGCTGGAACTACCGCAGACTGACACTAATTGGTAAAATAGCAGTACTTAAAAGCCTTATTTATGTCTTATCACCACACCACCAATACATTTAAATGTAAAGCTATTAAAAAAGTAAACAAACTTTTTTTCGCCTTTATCTGGATTTGTAAAAACAATAAAACCCTACCAAAGGTAGAAGGCTTTTTCAGATATCTTAAGTCGACCTATCTATTTCAACAAAAGGCTGCAGGCACCTTACAAACGAAGTGGGAATTACTGAAAACTTTATTATTTAGAAAACCGCTCTTTTTGCTCGCTTCTTTTACTTTGATAAGTCCCTAAACCAACAAATCCTTCACCGCCTTTTCACAACAGCCTTGCAACCGACAGCCCTTAAACTTTAATGCTTTGATTTCCCTTTCAGTATGGGAAGCAATGTATACTGTTTTACTGTAAATATGTCTATCCTGTAAGTAAGTTGTTTGTTCTGTGTGTGTGTGGAAAAAAGTTTAAGTAATAAATAAAGAAATAAATAAATTATAAAAATAAAAATAAAAACACCTCAGGGAGGTTTAACACCATGGCTGCAAAGCATACAAATTACATGTTGTGCCTGCCTTTGTACTTGAAGGATACCAAAGAACTTTTTGAGAAGCACCCTGTAGTTTATGACAACTTCATGAGGGGCAACTCTACCATCCATGGCACCAAACAAACATTCAACAGTACTTGAACTGATATAGCACTGGAGCAGACTTAAAACAAAGAGGGCAAAACCTCACTATTCAAGAGAATCACAAAGAGCTCAGCTGCCCGCAAAAAGAAGATTAACACCTTATCAACCTAAAATAATTTATATTTCTAATATCTGACAATGAGCAAACCAAAAACATGGCCCTAGAGCGAAAAGAGTTAAACTTTGAAAAATATCTTAATTCACTAGAGTTTTGATCGACTGTAATTTGTCTTGAAAGCATCATGTTGCTATCAAAGTTGGTAGAGCAGTTGGAATAATTGCTAAATTAT
>OX421457.1:32060086-32070086 GCA_949126865.1 Montipora capitata | reverse complement strand
GCCTTGCACCTTGCTGCCGCAAGGTGGCAGGATTCCATGTCCCGAGGACAGAAATCTCGAAATTTTTTTAACTTCCCACATTGATTTTTTGTTCATTTTTGGTGGCAAAAATGAGCAAGGTGGCAGGATTCCATGTCCCGAGGACAGAAATCTTGAAATTTTTTTAACTTCCCACATTGATTTTTTGTTCATTTTTGGACAATGTGGAAATAATTGTAAATAAAATCTGTTTCTGAAAAGAAAAGTGCAAGAGTTGGATCTGACATAATATGATGCATACCTGTGAATCAAGATGAATCTCAAATGGGTATTACAGGGCCTAAGGATAAATAAAGCCCCTCTCTCTAAAGGCAAGAATAACCCCTTTTGGCGCCTTCTCGAACTGAACAGTCGTCCTTGAATATACGATCCACGCAGTGTGACCCACAACTAATCATAGATTCGATTCTGGAGTCCATTACATGTAGCCTCCATACGTATTATTCCCTTGAGTCAACCCTGTCCCATATCTTTTCGTTTTTAAAACTTCTATATCGTTTCATCATTTTGAAATGCCTTCCTGTTTCGGTTGTGCTGCGCGTGATGTACTCAGTGGCCGACCATAGGTCTCTTATGTTTGACTATTGTGAAAACACCCGCGAAAAGCCTCCTTGGAGGTGTTTCTAAAAATATAAAGATACGGGACAGGGTTAGCCTGCGAACGCAGACGTATTTCCGGCGGGACGACCGCTTAAGAACGGAGAGGATTTAAGTCGTCAAACGTCACATTCATTTTGCTTTTTGCCACCTTTTCGGGCCCGAAAAGTTTTCGGGACTTTCAAGAAACGGGCCCCAGGCCCTTAACTCTGATTGGTCTTTGCATTACAACATTGTTGAAAGGGCGGCTGCACGCTTCAACATTTGTTGTATGTTGGAGAAAATGTTTGATCGAAATCAAAACAATCTTCCAAAACGTTCTTTTGTGATTCCGAGTCAATCGTTGGAGTTTCAATTTCCAGCTTCCGCCGCAAGGGACACTCTTCTGCGACGGTGCTCATAGGTACCAGTTGCGCGATGACTTGTTAAAAGCAGTGAAAAAACAGGAGCACCCAACGTCAATTTTCGGAAAATATCTGTTCGGAAGACAATTTGAGATCTAGAATATTCGGAACATTTGTTGCTTGCCTGCCTGTCCTAGGATTTTCGAACATCTAAAACATGGTATAATTGCCCATTTTTAACGGATTTTTACCCTAAAAAGGTCACCTAGAATTTCCGGGAGCCTTAAGGTAACTTTTGATCCCTATAATTTTCGAATCACTAGACTTTCAGCTGGGAAATCCGAACAGATGAAAAATTTTTGGGGGATAAAAATATGCCTATATCTACCGTTCAAATACTAAAATACGTTTAACAATGCTATGTTTAAGTGGTTATGAACTATATTCTCGTTGAGTGCCCCTGAAAAAAGGCGAAGCGACCGTCATGGTTTTGGCCGATTTTTCTAAGGTATTTGATACGGTGCATGACAAGACCCTCCTAGCTAAACTGTCATCTCAGTTTTGGTTTCTTTAAGACCTGAGTAAGATATCAGGCTCGTTTTTGTTTTCGGTTGACCGTAGAATCGTGGTTGGGTCTCCGTTGTGGGGTACACAGAACTTTTTTTGAGTGGCAGGGTAATCTGTAATTGTTTTTTAAGGAGCCTTTCAATATTTGCAGTGAATGTTTTCAAATAATTCAAGTAGTTGGAACATCCTTCAATTCTTCCTGAAAAGTACTGTTTCTAGAATAACGGAGACCAGAATCATCATATGCGGCATCTAAAGTGAATATGTTGAAGCAATATGCTAGATCGTTTGGTACAACTGTGAAGGAGAGCGTGAAACGCGCTACACACAGGGCTGCGTATTATCACACCAGTCGAAGATCCTGGTACACTAAGCCCAACACCAATGTGTGTCTTCAAAATGTACCGTTGGTGACACCTCTACCCGCGACCAACCTTTCTTCACATGACCGTTAAATCTTGCGCTACAGGGCCTCATCATATGATGCAGCAGCAAGACAAAGGACAGTGTGGCAAGAGACAACTATGGCTAAGCACGGGACATTGCCAGAATTTCCTTATCAACGCCACCTCGAAGTTGGTGATAAAGCGCGTATGAACTTGAGGCGGGTGGAGATCTGAACAAGAGTGAAGAGGAAGAACCGATGACACCAATTCACATGGCCAGCAGGATGAGTTAAGGGCCTGTTTTAAAACTTTAAGTCAAGTACTTTTTTCTTACCACAGTAAACGTCACATTAAGTTCCCGAAGACCACCAAAAAGGTAACAATTAAACTGTGCAATTGCATGTTAGACCATTTTGCAGTCAATACAGGTCGCAGATGACTGATTCTTGCAACATTTCAATAAAATCTCTGAATTAACGTCTACCTTCTCAAAATTCTTGATTTCCGATGATAGTTTTGATAGCTATAGGATAGCTTTTTGCGATTGCGAAATCCCTAATTTAAACAGAGACTAGAAGATATGCGTGATTCACAAATAGTATCCACATACAGTGATGAAGTTAACATAGTTTAGCCCATATCCTCCAGGTGCCACTAATGTATCAGATCGATTAAGGTTTTGGAAACCCGGGTCTGTAAACTTTCGGTTTTGATGGTTTTGTTTTTGGTTTTCGGTTTTACTTGAAATTCACTTCGGTTTTTCGGTTTGGGGAGAAGTTTTGAGCCCCTCATAAAGTATGCATGTGAGCGTTCTGGGCCTGATTGCTACTTCTATGTTTTTTTCTGTTACGATTTATTTTGTTGTCATTTACGTAACCGATTACGTATAATTTTACTTATAAGGCTGGTTTTCACTAGCGACGGAGTCGTAAGAGCGCTTATGACCTAGTGAAAATCAAAGATCAGAGTCGCAAGCGGAGTCATAAGCTAGACGGAATTGGAGTCACAAGAATCAGAACGTTCCCATTTTCTTCCGACTCCGCTTATGACTCCGTCACTTCATATTATCCAGTGAAAACTAGATTGTCGGAGTCGGAAGAAGAAACGGAATTCGAAGAACCAACCAACCAACCACAATGCTTGGAATCGAGTATTGTGATTGGTTTATTCATCCGCTTCTGCTTCCGACAATGCAGTTTTTACTGGATCGTAAGCGACGGAGTCTGAAGCGGATTCGGTATTCTGCTTCCGATTCCAACAGTTTGATTTTCACTAGATCGTATCGCTTTGCGCTTCTGATTACGACTCCGACTCCGTCGCTAGTGAAAACCAGCCTTCACCTCCCTGGGAGGGTAGGAAGAGAGAGTCTGAAGATTCCACTGAAGTTAAGCCCGTTCGAGTGGAGTTTCAACTTGGAAGGGAGACCATCGCAAAATTCTAGTGACAAAGACATTAACCCATTGACTCCCGGGGGTTCCCCATTGAGGAGTAAAATCGTCAGGCGTTAGACAGAGTAAAATACTAGGTCTGGCCGGTTTGGGTTAATCTCTTTTTTACTTAATTTATTTTTGTATTTGATTGTTTAAGCCTTATTTCTTATCTTCTTTTCATGTTTTTGATTCCTATATCGGAAGGAATGGCGTTGGAATATTCCTAAACAGTGCTTTCTACGGGTGTTGCCGCACAATAGACGAGTTCACGCTCTTGATTGTATCATGGGTAATCAGGGCAACATAGCGGGAAATTCAAAGGTTTGTATGGAAATTCAAAGCAAAATATACTGTACATGACTCTACTTTATAGACTTTCGCCTTCATAAACCAAACAAATAAGTTCATTTTTCACAACTGAGATGAACTAGACTTGGTATCCGTTCTTTGGAATTCCTAAATATTACTTTTTTTGCCTCCATACATTCTCTGTAATTTTGTGCCTTTGGAATTACAGGAAATGTATGGCAGAAACTCTTTTTAATAAAATAATTTCTACAATAGCCATTCTCTCCAAATGTATTCTGCCGCACCTTTGAGCGCATATCTTCTGTTTTGGAAAATGAAAAACCCAAAATTGCATGTCATGAATACATGTACTTTTCATCGTTTTGAACTTCCTCACAAACCTTTGAATTTCTATCCATCTTGTCGTGATTACCCATGATGCACTCAAGAGCGTGAACTCGTCTGTGGCCAAATGAACACACTGGTTCGATTGATAGAGCACTGATTTGCTTGGCGCAATGGCCGATTGAACACACTGGCTCTATTCACAAAATGTTTTGAAACGACTGAACAAACTGGTTCGCAAGAAACAGGTCGATTGGAGTATTCGTTCTATGCAATAATGTTCACAGTGGAACACACAAGAACGAAGCAAGATCTAGAAATAACGTAGAAAATTTTCCTTACCTTTAAAGCTTGTCGTTCTCAAAGAAAAATCGTCTGTCCACTTTATCAATTACCTTCCGATGTGAGATAACTGTGTCAATCATCGCGGGCGAAAAGTGTTTGAAAGTAAAATTTCGTTTACAATGATATATGTCAGTAAATACGGATCTCAGTGGCCCAGACGTCTAGCGCGCGCTCAGAATACTAGAGCTGGGAAAAGAGTAAGGGTTCTTGTTTGGAAATACTGAAGGGGATTAATTTAATATCCGTGGGGCACATTTGTGACTACGAAGAAGAAGAAAAATAAGATCCGCGACCGGTTTTATACCGTTGGGCTACCAATCAGTTAGTACTGTTACTCTTCAACACTTTCGTATATTCGGGCACATGGCTTAACTTCTGGTCGGTATATTATATATACTGTAACATTTTAAGCCAGTATCTAATGGCTTAATTTCCGGTCGGTATTTTATATACTGTAACATTTTAAGCCAGTATCTGATGGCTTAATTTCCGGTCAGTATATTACATACTGTAACATTTTAAGCCAGTAATCAACGGCGTATTTATAGTTACAGTCGGTATATAGTTTGTTATACCGACCATAGGTAGTGGCTTAAAATGTTACAGTATATATACTGTGAAAACAACATACTTTAAGCCGTTATCTAAACGCCCGTTTTTTCGAGACGCTGGTCAAGTGTTCAGTTAAATTCACTACAATGAGGGATATATGATCTAACTAATTCCTCTTGTTTTCTCCGCTGACCGAACTAAACACGGACTCTGATCAGTGGATATGCTTAAACGGACGCTTAAACGACGCTGAAACATGGCGAATGTGAAAGTGGTGACAGGTTTCGTCCTTTTTCTCGCTTGTTTCCCTTCTTCAGCGGCTTACTGCGATGACAGCTCCGATTGCTCTTCAACGAAAATATGCTGCTACGATTCTGTTTGTCGAGAAACCTGCGGATATTGCAATTATAACTCTCAATGCGCAAGCGATGAATGCTGCAACAACAATTATTGCACGACTAGTTGTTCGAACGCAGGGGGAATTATCGCAGGCATTATCAGCACTTTAGTGTTTGTCGCAATCATTGTTTCGATTGTGACTTGTTGCTGCTGTGCTTGTTGCCCCCTCTACAGGTATCGAAATCCTGGAGCAGTGATAGTAACAGCACCTCCGAACCAGTCTATTGTGTCAACAACTACAACGCAGGCCACTTTTCAGCATCCACCACCAATGGGTTATCAGCATCCACCACCACCGGGGCACAACCAACCACCACCAGGGTACAACCAACCACCACAAGGATACAACCAACCTCCTCCCGGATACCAAGCAGCACCACCAGCTTACAATCCACAAGAACAACCAGCTCCTGTATATCCACCCACTCATGTGCAAAATTCAGCCCCATATCCTCCCCCTCAGGCTCAAGCACCGTATCCACCATATCCAGTGAAGCAGTAAGCTAAGACTTGACAGCATGACTTGCCAGCATTTATATTCATCATTTTTTGTAAAGGAATACCGTAGAATCACTGATGTGTAGGCACGCTTTTAGATCAGCCAACTGTGCTTAATTTTACATTTTAACAAAACTGAACAAAAGTATTGCTAACATCGCTTGATGTATCAAGGCTGCTGCCTAACGGTCGCCTGGGGCGCCTTATTTCTGAGCGTGGGCCACCAAATTTCTGAACGAGTAGTCCGAACAGGCACCTAACTTATCACAAGGTGATTCATCCTCACTTTTGATTAATTAATTCTGGGTTCTTGAAAAAATGACTCGGGCCACTAACTTTTAATGTTGGAAGCCCAAAGGGCTTTGGAAAAATTTTCTTAGGCAGCAGCCTTGTTGGATAGTGGAACTAGTGCAATACTAAAGATAAATTTGCATGAAAAGTGAATAGACTTGAGAATCTAGAATTTCCTTAGCAATGATTTCCCATGTACTTCAGTTTGATATGCTTTGTTAGATGAAATTCCTGTGTTGTAAATGCCCGGGGGGGGGGTGGACTCCCATATGAAACAGACGGGGATGCTTGTCGTCTCGCTTAGGGGTGTAAATTCTTGATTTTGGTCTTGCTTAGGGTGTTCCGGGCAAAGCGCCAATATTTTAAGCCGCCAAGGTCAAAATGTGCTTAAGCCACGCCCAGATTGGTCTCCTTTACGGGTCACAAAAAGGTTGAGCCACGCCCAGATGGTCTCCTTTAGGGGTTAAATGTAAAATTTCCGACGAGCATCCCCGTCTGTTCCATATGGGAGTCCCCCCCCCCCCCCCCCCCCGGGGTGTAAATGTAATCCAGAAAATGCCATCAAAGAAATGACCTTGAACAAGGCAATGTAACTCTTTTCACCTCCGATGGTAAATTAATTTGTCACAGCCAGGAAAAACTCAGTAATTATGACTTTTTCCAGACATTGATAACTGGTCATCTGCAACCATTATGGTTTCAAATTTTGGAGTCAGGGCAGACAAGCTGCAAGTCAATGATTTGTGGGCTTTCTTGTTTGGAAGCAAATCAAGCCAAGGTGATTGTTTTTAGTGCTGACTGAAGAATTGCCACCTGGCGGGATGACAATGCCAAGAATTTCAATGGTTTCAGAAACTGGAGAAGAAATACTAGCAATTATTGTTTTTGTCTTTCTGAAAATAGCATTTAAAATACAAACTTAAAGGGACATAATGACAGTGCAGTGTGTGGTGACATTTTGTGTGCAAGATAAGTGCATGGACAGTGTAAACTCTTTCTTAGCTTTGCTATTCTGATTTTAAGATCATCTAGATTTTAAGAAACTTAGATAAAGTGTTAATGAAGGATAATGGGTGGAACTCTCAAGAAAAAATGAATTAAAACAAAAATTGCTCCTAGAATTCTCCTGATCCCATTCTTTTCTTGTTTGTTTTCGATATAAACTGTTTGTCTGGCTCGTGGTAATAAATCAACAGACATCTTACAGCATATTCTCAAAAACTATAAAGAAAACTAACTTTCTGCAGTGGGCCGGCCTTCGTCATTCCATGCAACCCCATTTAAAAGGCACCAATAAGTCTCCGTCTGTAACAGCCCTCACATTTGTGACGGCATACAACGTCTTTGACATAATGGAAAAGAAATCAAAATATTATTATTCACTTCTTGTTGGAAAGAAAGCGCAGCCACCCTATATAGTCCATACACTGCAAAGAAATTTTAATTTTTCTTCTAATCAAAACACTTTTCTATTTTACCTCACAGTGTTGCCCTCGAATCATACGTCAAGGCCTTTCAATACAAAGTTTTACCTCTATACTCTACACTAACACAAAATTGCACAAAATCGGTTTTAGACCGAATGATCTGTGCAGTTTTTGTAAGGCTCAGTCAGACACTTTAAGCCCCTTTTTTTTTATCACCATTCACATTCCAGACATTTCTGGACTGATTTTGAGTCTTACTGGCATTTTTTATCCAATCAACGGGTACACCTCTCTTTGGAAAATGTTTTATATGGAATAATATCGCAACAATGCCCGTTACTTAATTTACTCAATTATTTTGTTATCATTGGGAAATTGTTTTTGTGGGACTGCAGAAGAAGCCAAATTAATCCAGAAATTACTGGGTTTAAGAACAAAATTGTTCTCAAGTGCGAAATACAGAAAGGAAAATTAAAAACATGAAAGACTATTTTAAAAAGAGATGGGTGCTCATACCAACTCGATAAGCTTATTTGTCTGTTGTTCTATTGTTTGTTGTTGTTGTTGTTGTGTCTGTTTGTCTCTCTCTTTTAAGTTATTTACCGTATAATGTAAGGCGTTTTATCCTAACATAAAAATTGATTGATTTGTTGTAGTTCATTGTTGTAAAACATTTGTGATTAATTTGTCTGTAGATTAAAAAAATTAAAAAAAAAAAACCTGTGAAAAAAAAACCCAAAAAAAAACCAGACATCTTAAGATAAATGTCAAAATTTTTCAGAATCCTTTACATATGTAAACAATTTCCTTGGTCATCTTGGCCTCTGTTTAACAGAAAAGTGCTATAGTTTTGGCATGATGATGGAGGGGAGGTGTTAGTAACCTTAGAAAAGTTTATATGCTTTCATTCAGTTGTAAGTCCAACATTGGCATCTACTCAATTGTGCCACCATCATGGCTTCTTTATGCTATTTTGTGTAGCTGAGTAATGACATGATTTTGAACAATCCTAGAATGAGGCCAAATTGGTCATTACTCTTCAATAATTTTTGTGACTTTAGCTTAATATTTTCACTTGTGTGATGTGCATAGTATAAAATTTGAGCATTGAACTGTGGACTGTGAACTTGAAATACAAAACACAAATTAGTAAGAAACCACCAAGTATAAAATATGGACTGAGTTACGAAACACCAAGCACATGGTGAAACAAGGATAACCACTGATTATGCGACTCAAGCTCTGTACATGTCCCTGGGCACAGTCTTGTGTTTTTTTAGGTTTTAATTATTAATGAGAACTTGTCTGTTTGCAGATGATGGGGTTAAACCAAGGCTGTGCTCTAAGGAAAATTTCGGGGAGCCCTTCGGGCTCCCAAGCATTTCAGCTGGGGTGCCCAGCTCTCCAAGTTGGTCGCCCGAATTAATTAATTAATTATTTAATTAATTATCTGAGATCAACAACGCAGCAAGATCTTCATCCATCTTTCTCTCAAAAAAAAACATTGCTGCTACTGCTCTGGTGATCGTCGAACTCGCTAGTGCAAGAAAAACCCGCAACCCGTCAAATTTTCCACGCCATACTTGAGAAAGACGAGAAAAATGGCAATGCCACTGATGTTTTTCAGGTTTAAAAGTGAAAAAGTAAAGATTGCCGCAGGTTTATGTAAAAACGTTTGGGTCTAATGCAGGTAAACCTTTTTACTGGTTAGTTGGGTTAAATAATTTTTCTAAGCGTGAATCAATGCCGCTTGATTCCCGTGGAGCTTTTGTAAAAACTGCCGTGAAACAATGAAACCACCGCGGCCCAAAAGCTATCATTTTTTTCTTTTAGCAAGTCATCTTGATCTGGACGAAAATCATCGCTACAGGACAGAACTAAAGTATTTTTTTCTTATATTATCAGTAAAATGTTTAGTGGAATGAGCTTTTTGTTCGGTCGAAGCGCCAGTCACAGCGTTATTTGTTTAGAGCACGGAATGATTTGTCACGAACCAAAGACAACGCGGGATTGCTCTGTTTCTAAAACAACAACAAATATCATGATATCTTTCCCTTTTTTATTTCGTTATTTCATATACAGGGGAAAAACAACCATAACCAAAATATATTTTGGCCAAGCAGGCCAAATCGTAAAAAAATTACATTTGCATAAACTGCGATTCGCGGGTTCATACAAAAGTAAATTGCACCGCTTCGCCGGCCGCGCTTTACCATTGTCAGAGCAGAAGTAAGAACTCTTTTTTAAAACTATAACCAAAAAATGCCAAACTTCACGTTCCAAATTTAATGCTATTTTTTGAGAAAGAATCGAAATTCGTGCGGCCGCCGGCTACGTGCAAAGTCACGGATTATGTTACATGAGAAATCATGTGGAACGGCCTTTGAATCGATTGTTTCGTACGAAGAAAAAGCATTTTCTGAGAGGTTTCGTAAACTATAACCACCAGCATATTTTTTTCTTTTAATTTTATTTTATTTGCAACACAACAA
>OX421457.1:32045086-32055086 GCA_949126865.1 Montipora capitata | reverse complement strand
CTCGTTCTTAAGCTTAAAATTCAAAAGAATATTTTATCTTGAACGAGGCAACAAGGGCCAATTTGTATCCGCATAAATCAGCGGCCATTTTGGAATAAGGTGTATAGTAGTCAGATATAGCAATTAGCCACGTGCTTGCGCTTCACACTGAAATTAAGCCCTGTTGGCTGGGGTTGCTCCTTGGATAGGGGTCGGCACGTAGGATCCTGTGTTGTTGACTTTTTGTTCTCGCTTTTTTTTGTTTTTGTTTTTCTTTTTCGTAGTCATAAACTGCATTTATTTTTTAAATTCCCTATTCCACGGAAAGCGACACGAAAAGATGCTGTTTGAACTTGGACTGAGATGTAATTGCGTCATCAAGGTGGTCGTTGTTAAGAAACTGGTTTTTGCATTGAATTTATAACATTTTGCGCGATTTTGGGGCTCATTCATGGAGTGGACGAGGCATTAATTTGATGGAACAGATGTAGATGGAAGTTGCAGGGCGCGAACTTGACGGTAGTGATTTCACAGGTTGTGTCGAAAAGTGGGACGGGGACGCGGACGCCGACGCGGGGACAGGGGAAAGGGAACGTGGGGATTTGGAGACTCGGGGACGTAGCGACGCATTTTTACAATTTGTTTAACTTTTCATCATATTTCACAAAATCTTCGTCTGTTGATCGTAACTGCGTTGTACCCCGGTTTTAAGTTCCTCGTTTGTTATCACTCGTCTTCATAAAACGGTGACTTCTCTTTTTTTTTTTTTTTTTTAATAAATAAACTAAATAAACTTTCATTATACTATCAAGTTACACAGTAGAGTAATTTAGGTAAAACGAAGGGACATTTTCTTTTTGCATTAAGTCCTTATTTATTTGAGATAAGAAACACGAACGAAACGTTGATATGACCATTTCTCAGATCATTTTACAATTCCCTAAGTATATCGAGGCTTGAATTTCAATAATTGGATAACCCCAAGCAAAGATTTGAAAGTACTTCCACTTTCTGCATACCTGACATTTTCATTTTCAATTATGCATTTCACTCGTAGTTGTCTGTGTCACCAGAAACCCATAAGGGTTGAAACGTGTAACGCACGTTCACAGCTTCCGAATATTCAGTGCCAACTGATTGGTTGAATGTTTCAGTGCTAAGTACCATATTTGGAAACCCCTCGCTCTTGTTTTTCCAAATATGGTACTTAGCAAATTGAATATTCAGAAGCTTGTTTCCCAGCACACAAGGGGCCGTTACACGTTTCAACCCTTATGGATTTCTGGTGTCACGTAACATTTCTTGACGAAAGACGTCATAACGCTTGTCTTTGACATTGGAGAACGTTTACCCTAAAAATCTTGCTTGAAGCTGCTTAAAACAACCACTAATGTATAATTATACCTATTCATGTGGCATCGTTCATTTTCATTGTGACTTCCATGGACACTTATTATGTGACTTGACCTGTTTAATTTTAATTTACCGTTTCCATTAAGATGGGCATATGATTAAAAGGAAGAATGATAAAGCCTCGATAGGAGTACTAGAGTAAGGTACAAAACACATTGATATCTTGATATATGATGACTTTTCATCCTTGTTTCATATACATAGAAATCACGTGACACATTTCAGATGAAAGAGCGAGTAGAAAGCTAAGTATGCAGATTTTAAGTAACGTCGATATGTCAATTTATGAGCTTGGTCAAGCCTTATCACACTGGAGTCAAGAGTTACTTTACTCGAGTATCTAAAGTGAATTTGGAATTGACTTGGAGTTGTACAGCATAGTGATTGCCCACAGAAATTTCGCGCTAGAGTGCAATAAAAACTGCCGTTCATCACTCTATGCATTAATTCGGTTCGTGAGTTCCGAGTGACCTTATAAATTGCGTATGTTTCAGCACTCAAACAAAAACCGCTTTGTCTTTACTTCATAACTTTCGTTGCTCTTTAGATTACCGAGTCATAGTAAATGTAAGTAAATTGTTGTCACCTCCCAGTGGGTATAATTGACCTACATGCGAGTTTTCTTATAACTTTCAAGGAACTTGAAAGACGAAGACGAAATGAGAGCAAAAAGGTAATGTCGCTTGTGGTAATTCTTCAGTCATGGGTCAGGTTGTTGAAAATTAAAGAAATTAAAATGCTAATTTTGTACGATAAATACTAACCCGTTACCCTTGGAAAAGAGCTCCGGTGTACATTACCGTACTGTTCCAAACTCTGCTTACAGTGTACAAAGAAAACACCAAATTATTAACCAATGCTACAAATTCTCAGTCCAAAATTATGAAGACGCAGACCAATGTTATGCACACAACATCACCAAATCCAACAAAAAAGCATACAAACACGCTTCACAAATTCATACATTTTATTTTTTAAAGAATTATATCTTAAATTTTGCATTTTGTGCATTTCTTAATTGGCAACAGTTGAACTACAGTAAAGGTGTGTTGTTTTCAGTGTTTGTGAATATGCTTAATTAATTCTAACTCGGTTTGTACACAGAACAAAGCAAATAAATGAAGAGGTCGATCTTCTTCAGTATTGCAAAGAAATCTAAACTTAATATCCTGACATTCCTCGATAATTTTTAGTTAAAGTAAACTCTGATCCCTGCTGTACTGAGTGTTTACATTAGCAAATTTACTTGTATCAATTTATAGATAACCTTTATTTCTCTTTAGTACAACAAGTAGCAGCTACCGGTACTTAAAGTTATGGGGTTATCTGTTTGGTAAACTATCGCCACTTCGCTCTGACTAAGCATGGTGGTTTGCTATAACTAGACAATTTGTTTAACTCTTTGTGCATCCTACGGAAACGCTCAAAGGTGTCTTGTTTTCACAAGGAAACCGCACTTAGCCTCGTTTTGAAGAGGAGGCAGACACGAACGTGTTGTATCGACAATCTGCTAGCCGCACCCCAGGAAGAGTATTACGGGATGTAGTGTCAAATTGCGGAAAAAGTCCTATGTCGTCTTTGAAAATGGCGAACTCTCTAATTGTTTCGGCAGTAGTTGTGGGCTTATTTGGCTTGACATCATTTGCCTGTGTTTGGGACAGCGATTGTAATTTCGGCTTTTGCTGTACAGATGGTATTTGCAGTAGCAGTTGTACTACTACGTGCATATACGACTCAGACTGTGAATCTGGGGAATGCTGTGATAGCCTTAACGAATGCAGCACTTATTGTTCGTACGATGTTTTGTCTGATGGCGGAATTGCTGGTATTGTTGTTGGCTCTGTGATCTTCGTCGTCATTGTTGGATCCATCGTTTCTTGTTTCTTCTGTCCCTGCTGCCCGTATTTCCGCCGCCGTCAAGGAGCTGTTATAGTCACTGGCGGTCAACCTCCGTACCAGCAGTTTGTCTCGACGACAACCACCACTTCCACAGCCCCACAGCCTATGGCGTTGCCTCCTTCTGGAGCTTATGGGCAGCCTCCTCCTTACTATCCGCCGCCACAAGCAGGGCCATATCCTCCACCGCCACAACAACAAGGACAGCAAGTACCCTCCTCGGGATATCAGAAACCTCCCATGAACTAAACATGCTCTTAACATTACTTCATTTGTTACCGATTGTTATTCGTAGCTGATTTTGACGAGTTTAAGAATGGTAATCACATCGTTTTTCCTCACTTATAGTTTAATTAATATTAATGGTAGCAAACTCATGTGTTTGTAGGACGGACAGCAAACCGGGGAATAATCAGGGTGGAAAAGTGAACGTCCTTTTCGAAGTAAATAAGCTTAATTAAGAGCTTAATTACCTACTGGAATCACCGAGTGAGCTTTTATTGTCTCGGAGGATTTGACTTTTTGCAGAATTCCGAATGATTTCCTTTCAATTATTTTAGTGCATGCCTTAAGTAGAAATCAAGCTTCTTCTAGAATGGCGTTACACAAGTGAGACGAACCACTGATGAATTTACTTGTAGATAAGTTGTTCACAGATAATAACTTCTCTTGGAGGGATAATTTGTCTGTTGTATACATCCACTGGATTGTTTAAGATTAAATAACCAGCCATTAAAATTTTGGTAGTGAAAGAAAGATGTGCAGCTTCCTAATTTTGCATCCTAGAAGTTTTAAGTCGAGGAAAAGTTTGAGCTGTGAGGCAATGGGTTGTTTCCCTGCTAGCAGAGGTCTCTCTTCTGCGTTCGCTGGGCTGACGACTATGGAAAGAGAGACCTCTGCCATGGGCCGAAACTCACTGTGTTGAGCATGCGCGGCGGTTACTCAGGGACCGACTGATCCTCACATGATACTTCAGGTTGTGTGGGCTAACTTAAGGACGTTCGCGCTCATTGCTACTGTGCAAACATATCATGGGGCATGCGGTTTGAAGAGTGGTTGGATCAAAGTGAGTTTTGGCTCATGGCAGAGGTCTCTTCTTCTGCCCAGCGAATGCAAAAGAAGAGACTTCTGTTAGCAGGGAATTGGGTTTTAAATTGGTCTTTTAAAAAGTACTCACAGCCTTGCATCCCGTCTCAACAAACAACTTACCAGTAGGCTGTAAAGCTGGCACCCATGTTGTTCCTAACAGACAGAAGGGGCCACTTTTAGAAGCTGGATGACGTATCCATTCAATATACATGGGTTATTGACCAAGCGTGAGGTCAAGATGGCTGGATACTGGCCAAGTTATTTTTTTGCGTGTTGCAGAGGTCCATAAACATGCAAAAAAAAAAAAAGACCAAAGCCAATATCCAGCCATCTTAACCGAACAAGCTTGGTCAATAAAGGATTTATTATATGGGATAAAACACCAAAAGATGATCTTTGGTCTTGCGGGACCAAGCGAGAAATCCCAAGCGAGCAAGATAGCTCCATCTTGCTCGCTTGAGTAGCCAATCACAGCACTGGATTTGGTTCATCTTGCCTGATCACGGAGCTAGTCATACAATAAGTTAGTGTATGACAGTTTCAACATCTGCCCAAATGTTTTTCAAATTAAGAGATCAAGAGGCTAATATACTCGTTGAAGTAAGGTACAACTTAAGGTGAGGATAAAAAGAAATGACGTAGACAGATACTTGGTTCAAAAATGTCATGGCATCTACAGTATCAACAACTTAGTGAAGATGTGAAAAAGAAAGCCAGTTGCAGTAATTAAGGTGCAACTACTAATTCCAAAATTAAATTCAGCTTGCACTAGTTTTCAATCATAGAAAGTTTCCAACTTGAAGATATCAATAGTATCAACAAATCACCATGACCATGTGGTATATAAATAATTTATTGACTAGGCAATGGTTATAAGTTTTAATCTAAAATATTTTCAAAGCATACACTTAATGACTTAATATTTACAAATCACACTGTATTAAAAGTGCCAGAACCTAGCACAACTTGTTACAATATTTGTGCAAATAATAATTTAAATGTCAAGTCTGTGCAACAAATCCACCATACCACTTAGAAGGCTCTGCCAATAAATTCTTTTAAGTGCATTACTAGCAAAAAATATTATGTTGCAATTCATTAAAAGTGAAACCAATGAGAGGCTTGAAGCCTTGACAAACAGATAATAAGCAACACTACCAGAACATAATAATAACTATTATGTACCCACTACTTGAAATCCACTTTGTGCCGAATAATGGTGCTATGATCGAAAATAGTAAAGTGCGAAAAACAGGCACATTAAGTCTCAGACTTCTAACAGGGCTGCGTATAGATTTTACTCTATCTAATGCCAGGCAATTTAATCTGATAATGGGAAAACCTTTAGTGGCAAAATGGTTAAGGACAACTATTGTGAAGCCTGGCCAGGGTTGTTCAAATGGTGGACAGACACTAATGAAACAACTGAGTTATCCAGTAGTCAGTTATTTAACCTGTAGTGTGTGCTATCAGCTTTGCATTAAGTATAATAACATTAGAGTTGTGCACTTCAGCTGTAACAATCTGTTATAAAAGTATGCAGATACAAGCAAAACAATGCTCATGCAAAAATGCATCAGTAAAATTGCATTCAAATCAAAAAGGAGACCACAAACACAGTTAAACACAACAAAGTGCTTATAAATACTGCTGTCCAACTATTTCTACTAAACAACTTTTCATTGTACCAGATGTAGCCATCGATCTTAAGAGACAACTGCAGACTGTGTGGATGAAGAAGGGCCTCCATTGTCCAGTATAAATCACAACCCTTCAATTTAAAATCTTGACTGAAAAATTAACACTCCAGCCTCCTTGTATTAGTAACCTCTAGCAAGTCCTTTCCACATCCAAGTTCTCAAAAGTTCAAAGTGATACTAGCTCCTTGTCAGTCTTAATTCAATCATGCTTCAAAAAATGCATAGGTTTTTTAAAAAGACATTTCAAGTCACAATGGATATACCTGTCCAGTATTTCATTCAGACCTTGCAGAGCAGTTCCTTCAAGACCATTGCAGCCATCCATAAAATTCTCCCCAACAAACTTACAGAGGATGCTTTGATTTTGTTTAAGGCTATCATAATTTTAAGGTCTGGGAGTACATTAGAATGTTTGATAAAATTAATACAATGAATAAAGAAAACTGTGGAGTTGCTTAATAATTATGCTGTACAAGTTTGCTTCTTATTTATTTTTAAGTCTCTGGGTAAATACCAAATTCGACCATTCAAAGAAAAGCCACCAAGCAACACTTTCTTGTACTGCTGGGGAAATCCAAAAATGTGCTTTTGAATAGACAACTACTGAGCAGAACTTTCCATGGGGTCCACCATAAAGTTTAAAAAGCTTTTAGCAATGCCTCAGTGATGTAACATGATTAAACTTTTATCTAGAGTACACCATGGAGTGATAAGCTCCTCCTTTGCTGTTGACATACTCCCCACAGTTGGTTCCACTATAGCTTTGAATGATAGCTGCTTGGTTTCCCACCACATATCGGTTACTGACATAATGACTGGAGCTTCCCACTAAGGTTGAGGCATTGGGAACAGCACTGACAATAGGCAACCCACTTGAGATTCCACCAAGGGCATATGGTGAAGCCCCTAAGATGCCCCCTGCTGAAGTAAAGAAGAAATACGCTCAGCAAAAAGTGACTAACAAGGCACGTAATTAAACTTATGCACAAGGTCAAGCACAAATTTTCCCCTCCATATGTATTACATCTTTTTGAAAGAAAATGGAAGCACTTTCCAATGTTTATTTTTACGTTTTGGCTGTACAAAGGATTGCACCAGGTGATGTTTCTGGGCCTATTCTTGCGGTGTTTGGTTTCTGGACGTGTTTTTCTGTAGGTGAGATTGTAATTGTAGCCTCTCTTGTTGAGTGCGTCTTGGTAGATTCCCTTAGCATTTTCAAAGGATTCCTTGTCAGAAGAAATTTCTGAGAGGTGCTTGTTTATGGATTCCGGGATATTTTTTAGGATGGATGGCGGATGATTGGATTTCTTGTGAACCTAGAGTGGAATGTTAACTTCTTTTGTGTAGGGATAATGTTTGCCAGATTGGAGGTCAAGGGTCCCTTCTTAATAGCATAATCATGTAAGCCTATAAGATTCATTTTTAGCAGTTTACTATAAATTGCCTGTCTTGTTTAACCGTTGCTATACATCCTAGCCAATAGCGAATCATCTATCGCTTTTTTCAAAATCACCGAAAAAAACCATGTATTCCTTCTTTCTGGGAGTTGCCTGATGATTGCTTCGTAAGAAGCATGAAACTCAGAGTAGCAAATAAAATGTTTTTGACCTAGTTCAAGTCTACGTATCTATTCAAAGCTCTCCGGTATAAAAACCACTGAGCACCCTTTAGCTAATAATCAATTTAAACATTTATCACGTCATTATATAAATATATATGTATATTTTTATTTATTTATTCATTTATTTATTTATTTTATAGTTACATAATTTCATAATTCAATTTTTTAAAACTAATTGTATCACATAAATACGTAGTTAGGTGTCCCCAATTAGTTTGCAAGTTGTAAACTAGGTTAATATGACATGTTAATAAAGTTATTATTATTACCGGGTTGTAGCTGGAATTTTCAATAGATGGAACTGCATTTGTAATGCAGGCACCAGAAGCCACTTGCAGCTTCTGCATTGGCAGAGGTGATGCTGGGGTAGGGTACGGGACTCCCGTTGGGGGTGTACAGGGGGCCTTCCTGAAAAAATTTTTAATTTCAAGTGACATTTGATGCCCTCTGGTGCCTCTTTTAATAATAAAAAGTGCAATAAACAGTACTCTCTAAAAGTAAAAACTATGGTTTGACAAAATTATGGCATTCATAATAGGAAAACTATGTCGAACTTTCAATCTTCCTTAGGTTATTCTGGAAAAGTTGCCTCCACTCAGACATATAGCTTCAGCCTTACACAGGAGGAGGCTGAGCCCATCATAAACCACAGGAAAGAAAACCACAATGTGTGCCAAAATTAGTTTAGATACTTTTCCGTAACACCATTTCCGACTCATTTCTCCTTCAAAAATGAAAAATATAGCCTTTCTTCCCCCTCCCCCCCATACAATGTTGTGTTACTGTGTCAGCAATCTACAGAAAACAATAAACAACCCAACATTGCTGGGGAGGGGAGGGGAGGGCAATTTCCTTTGCTTTTTCATACTAAGCCAGGTCTTGATTGAACTTTGTATGACTTCTTCTGCTTTGGGGGACTGAACTGGAGGGCCATTCAATGTAATCTGCATCAGGGCATTGAGGAGGTCACTGTTAAGCCTGTTTCTGAATCTTGTCTTCAATCTCTTAAGAGTGCTGGCACCTCACTCAGGCCAGGCATTGGTGACAGGAGCAGATATTGAAATCTCTGCCAAACTAACTAATTTAGGGAAGAAATAGCCAAACTCAGACTTCATTCTAAGGGGGTCTCAGCAAAGTCCATTCCAGTGGGGTGTTCTGCAAAACACAGGGATCTGGCATGTCAGACGTCTATTTCAACATGTCAAATTTAAACTTGTTCCATTCAGACAACAGATCATCAGTTCATTGTGCATGGCATTCACTGTCTTGATAATAGTGATTTGCAAGCACTCTCATAGATGCTGTCCCATAGTCCTTAAATTCCAGACTGTCTCTGTTTGGAAAGGCCATGGGATTGAAGACATGAAAACACGAAAAATGTTCAGGAGTCATCAAAACGTTGTTCAATGTTTTGCTTTAATTCAGTGACATATTTCTCATTTAGTGTTACGATAGAGCGATTTTCATATGACCTTGAAAAGTAAACGTGAAAACAGAACATAAACAAATGCAAAACATTTAATTGGCTTATCGAACAAAAAACAAATGAGCTCGACTTTTCATTGGCTTGATGCAAACAACGTCATCTCTCCATGGAACTTTGTGGAAAGTTTCGCTTTGACGTCATTTGAAATGAAGTAATTGTGATTGGGCAATCGAACTGTTTACTGCCCATATTAAGAGTTTCCTTGGGGGGAAAAAGGAGAAGCTTTCTTTCAATCTTGCCAAACATTGGTCCGTGAAACAAATTGCGAACACTTTTTCAAGTTCATACGAAAGTCGCCCTATTCCTCTTATTGTTGTCACCGAAGGTTATGCCAACACCGCCAAGTCTACCGCCCTCACTCAAATCACGCTCTAGATCATCTAAGAACTGGTGTGAATCCTTCTGTGATGTCAGCTGACTCTGAGTGTAGTCAAGGGCAGGTTTCACTCGACCAAAGTTAAGAGCGCTTGTATGGAATGTTTTGCTTAGTTCGGTTCGTATTGGAAAAACTCTAGTGAACATGTAAACTGCCCCAATAAACTTCGCAGTTTTGGCTTTCTTGTAAAGACCTAAAGCCAAAGCATCCTTTTCAAGAAAGTGAAATGTTTGAATTGAAGCAATGCCTCAATTTTTGTGAATGCTGATTACAGACTGCTGTAGTGACAACCAGGGAGTGCCGCAAGCTTTCTGTATGTTACCATTACTTTCATATAGAACAAAAAACAGATTCTTTCAATTGGCAAATGTGTTACATGTAAATTGTATATTTTGTTCAAAACAATATTTTAACACGTTTTCCATTTTGGAAGTTGTAGA
>OX421457.1:32027586-32042586 GCA_949126865.1 Montipora capitata | reverse complement strand
TTTGCGGCCAAGGTAAACAAACTCTGACACTTTTGTAATTAGTTTTCCATAGAATGTTATGCTGAAGGGAGCATTATCTTTATTAGTAGCCATACACCCTGGTTTTGACGTAACATGTCAAAAACAAGCGCGAGTATTTCATCAGGGGTTCAAAACACTGAGAAAGAGATGAAAGCACAACACCGTAGGCAGAGTGCTTTTATTGTTTCAAGGTGTCTGGAATCCCTAATGAAACGTCAAGCACAAGTTTTTGACATGACTTCTCAACCTTTTTTTTTTACTGAGTGCGAGTGTAATATGATAATCTTTTGTTTTATTAGACAAGTGATAGTAATTTCTAAAGGAAATGAATATTAAATATTTCGGTGAGTTTAAAAGGTAGACCTTTTGAAAAAATTTACACAGTAGGGCGTGATGGAGAGTGAGTCAGAATCACGTCGTTTTCGCCTGCCAAAATCGTCTTCCCAAGAAAGTGATTCAGTTAAACAAGGCCGTTCCAGTTTGAAAGTTCTAAATATAAAATTAATTGGGCTGTTAACATTTTCGCTGAATGGAAGAGGTTAATAAGAGAGGTACAAGTGCCAGTTTTAGATTGCACTGCACTTTTCAAAGCCTTGAGTAAAAGGTACTGCGAAAGTTTTTGGTTGAATATTTGAGAAATTTAAAATGAAATGTGTGCGGGTAGTTTATTTGTACAAATTTTTTTTCCAAAGGCTATAAAGGCTTATTAGTATAAAGGCTCATTTAAATTATACTTGGGTGCAGATATTGTGCAGAAGGACATCAAGGAGAAAGTCAAGCAGGAATATTTGTAGAGGATCATTCTGGTGGCAAGGTTGAAGTTGCACAGTGGAAATTAGACTAGGGTGATGCATGGGCTATAGGGATGGTGAGGTACATTGCAGGGATATTTGATTGGAGTGATCAGGAACCGAGGGAGATGGATGTGAAGACCAGGAAAAGGTTGACAATAGGGGGCTTAAGCACGCGCGATTTTGAGACGCGGACGGCAACCGGAAGTGAGCTGTTTTTCCTTTTTAACTTGTCTTCACACAACCACATTTACAATGCTAAGTATCTTTTCTAGATTAGAGATGATTAGTATAAAATTCTGGGAGACACCACTGTCCTGTCACATGAAATGTTCTCTTCAGGTTGCTGTCCGCGTCTCAAAAACGCATGTGCTTAAGCTCCCTAATGTTTGAGGCATTCCACAAGTAGGGGAGAGTGTAGTGAGGTTACAGATGAAGAGGGAGGATTGTGGGAAAGGATTGATCAGTGTGTATGATTGTGTGGGGGAGGAGGATCTTGGTCTTTTTGGATATGTCAAGGCAAGTGACAAGTAGACATTGAAGGTTGTTGGAGAGATTTTGAAGGTGGGAGAAATGAAGAACGAGTACAAGAAGTGAGTGGAGACATTTCGGGAGAAGAGGTTGCATGCAAAGTTTATGAGGAAGGAAGGAAGGAAGGAAGGAAGAAACTTTATTTAAGTGTCTAGTCGTTCTAGCGCTGGAGCACTATTATTGGGGACACTATAAATTTAAATTAACAAATCAGGAAAACCGGAGTACCAGGAGAAAAACCTCTCAGTGCAGAGTAGAGAACCAAACTCAACCCACACATGACGCAGAGTTTGGGAATCGAACCCGGGCCATATTGGTGGGAGGCGGGTGCTCTCACCACTGCGCCATCCCTGCACCCGAGGGATGTCAGTGAAGTGGCTGATGAGAGGTTGTGGCAGTGGCTTCGAGCTGGGTATCTGGGAAGAGCACGGAGGGGTATGTTTTTGCTGCTCAGGAGCAGGCTTTGAAAATGAGGTTTTCCAGGTCACAATTGAGAAGGAAGATGTAGATCTTAAGAGTGGAGTGTGTCACAAGGTGGTGGAGTCAGTTGGTATGTGGTGAATGGTTGTACTGGTTTGGCACAGAGGGAGTATTGAAGGCGGCAACATCGGATAGGGTTGAGGGTGTACTGGGAGCTTTGTTGGAAGTAACAATTGGTGTAAAGTGTGCTGCTGCGTGGTATTAGGAGGTTCTGGATAAGGTGGGGGTGCCGGAGGATGGGAATGTGGAGATCTGGTAGGATAGAAGCATTTGAGACAACACAAAAGATGAAACTTAATTGTTTAGATGTTACTGTGGTGGATTGAGCGACTCAGGTGTTCCTATCCCAAGTGCCTTGGGATAGGAGTGTGGTGACTAAAGAGGATGAAAAAATCACGAACTATTCTCCTCAGGCCAAGGAAGATGCATCAGGTGTTGATGAAGATTTTGCCATTGGTGGTTGGTTGTTTGGATGTGGTGATCTTGGTAGAAAGGCATGTCTCCACAGTCTGTGGGACCACCCCAAACCTCCAGAAGACACTTAAGGTGCGTTCAATTGACCGTATTCCGTGTTAGGAATAAATGGAATAGAAGTTAGAAATCCCTCTTTTTTACGAAAATTCACAATCATTTTTTACGAAAATTCACAATCATTTAAATTGTCAAACACCTGCTAATATGCTATTTTAAACATATCTTGACAATCCTTGTTGCCTAAAAACGACAAACATACCGTTTTAAATCATCACTCCACATATTCTTATTCTGGAGTAGGGTCAATCGAATGCACCCTTAGTCTCTGAGAAAAAAACTTGGAGCATGGTTGGCAACCAGCACAAACTCAGTCCATTTACAACAACAGATATGATATGAATCCTATGGCCCAACCTATCCTACCTTTTTCAGGTATCATAATTCACCAAACTCTCTTCTTGCTATCTTAAAAATTGTTAAAAGACCAGCTTATCAAAACGAGCCAATGACAGTTACACAAATGGCTTTTTGGGTCTGAAAAGTTTTTGGGACAGCCAAGAATCAAATTGTTTTTGCTTCATTCACTAAAGATATGCCCTCATTCATTCATATATAATTATTAACACTACAAATTAACAATTAATAATATTATGTTATAGCCTCTTTACCTTCTGTTTGAGATGAGAAGTACCTTTCCAGACAATGACTGTCCAACCTTTGCAAATAATGGAGTTGGAAGCAGACATCGAACCTAGGAAGTGAGCAGAATAACAGTGAATGCACTACTGTAACAATCAATCAAGAGTTCATTTAGTGATCAAGAAAAGGGAAGCTGGGGTTGTGATGAGCACCAGAAGGTGATGCACACACAGTTGACAGAGAGGTATCTCATCCATTTTTTCACTTGTAAGAAGGCCACCTAGAAATTATTCACTTTATTAGTATTAGCAAATTAGCAATTTTCAAGTGTCACATTAAAAAAAATAAGCCAATAAATTTTATTATATGCCCTTGTAGACCTTTAATCCAAAGGAGACAAACTTGCAGCTTTTAGTTTCACACTCCTTGGGGAATGAAACAAATAAAAAAATTCTTGAGGGTGCTGGCAACACATTAAATTCTAAATGTAGCATTCACAAGAAACTCAAAACTCACACACATTATTAATAGTTAAAAAATTGACCCCTGAGAGTGAGACTTAAAAGATTTTACTCTGTCTCGGCATCACATTTTTCGGCTGAAAGGATCTCCTTTAAATTGGCCCATGGGGCAGGCAGTTTTCCCTTTAGGATTACTTCAAGCTGTCTGACATCCTTGTTGAGAAGGAACCAATTTTCAATGGATTGCCGGTCATCTCCGGTTGTTAAATATCTGCCTGGATTGCTTTCTATAAGATGACATCGCACCTTATAGATGTAGGGCTCTTGGATCGATTTGGCTGCTGCGTGCTTTACTTTCATTGCATTTCTCACTGATTCAATATCTTTCAACACTTCTTGCCGGTGTTGTTCCAGTTCTTTTAACTGTGCCTTTTCTTCCGGATGTTTACTTATGGCCCTGCAGTGAAAAAAAGGTTTCGCAGCACTGATATGGACAATTCAGACGGTTGTGCCCCTCCTGTCAATGACAGTTGCTGCAACTTGGTTCACCTTTACATTTGGTCTCCTTGAGTCAATTGCGATAACTTTCGATCCATGTTGTAAAGTTTTGTTCTTTGATTTCCAAGTTTAGGAGCTTTTCTTCTTGATTTTCAAGGTACTTTTCCAGAGGTGATTTGAGACACAAGGTGGAACAGGTGAACTGCGATGAACCAGAGTCCTGTGTAGTCCTGTTCTTCTCAAATTCCAAACTTTGGTGGCTTGCAGCTTTTTCAATCTTGCTTGTACTCGGCATACACGAGGGCCTAATGCTTTACTGCTCGCTGGCTCTTTTTCTTTGCAAAATGGGAGCTGGTGAATTGGACTGCTCTACCATGACTGTGATACGCTTGAATTCTGCATTTTCAACGGGGACTCCACGTCTAAACATTTCTTGCACCAAATTCTCATCAGAAAGATCAACAAAGGTCTTCTCATCATCGAGGTATCTTATTCTTAAGTCTTGGTCATCCACGTTGTTAAAATGGCTTGTTAGTTTGTGAATTTTTTCAATTAAACTTTGTCGTGAAAAATTTATTGTGTCGAATGTGTCTACAAAAATTGCCCTGAATTTGTCCTGATCATATTTTATCTTCAGCTGATAAATAGCTGCCATGCTGACAGTTCTATGGCAGACAAAAAAACTCCTCTTGGAGATAAACACGTTGTGAATGAACATCACATGATACGAAAAAGGCATGACACCAAACAGAAAAAATGGCCTCACGTGGTGCACTTCAATGTACCACATGAGTGGTTTGAAACAAACTTGCGGCATCAAAAACGTCACTCTGAAGGTGGCCAAAAAATTTGTGGGTGTTGCAGTCTACTGGGAAGAGTAGTATTAACTAGATCAAACTTTTTTCACAAGTCATATGCATTCGATTAGTCATTTGTACTGAACCTGCATGGGACAAATTAGTTACAAATTATTTTAATACCCATGTTTTATGTACAGATCTGTCATCTGGCAGTCCTCACATTTGATCAATCACACAAAACAATATTTCTCCTCCGTTATACGTTATTTTGTGTATCTTCAAAGTGTGTGCTTACTATTTAAAACTTGACTCACCTGATACCAATGTGTAAGGGGTTCTTGAGGAGCAGTTGACAGCCACACTGGTACACTGTCAATCAAAATTAATGACATTTACAATCTAACGACCTAATGCCCAGGATGCTTCAAACATTTTCTATGAGATGACTCTTTGTATATTAGGTAATTACATGATTCTAATGCAATTAGGAATAAAATAATTAATATGCACCTGCATCCAGTAATATTTTTTAAAGACGAACAAAATTGCACAAGCCTGTAGGGTGAGTACCATTTTGCAAGTGCTCTTTTACAAGTGCCTATTTATTCCAAATCAGACAAGAAGAATCATGCAATTACTTATTAATGGTACACAGCCATCATTTTCACCTTTATTGCACTAATTTCACTTTTCTGAACTCTGTTTGGGATTAATTGATGTGCTCTCAGCCAATAAAAACACTGAAATGTTTGCATGTATATTATTAGGTTGCAAATGAATCACCAATAAAGAGATCTAATTTCTTTTGCCACTGGAATGGATGAAGTAATAATTACTTACATGTAACTTACTGCACTAATAATAATGTTTGATTTTCCAGGGCAAAGAATGTACATGCAACATAAATCTTAAACTACCACGTGATAAAAGGCCTAGCAGTTGGCTATTTTACCACACTTGCCTGTCATCTCGCAATCTGATTGGCTAATTTTCCATTGTCGATAAGAGTCTAGACAATGCTGTACGCGTCATGCTTGCGCCAATTTGTCACACAATGTAATAGCCAATCAGGAACGCCCATTTTGGGAAATAAACCAATCATATTCATTATTGCGAGAAAGTAAAAGACAACACTTGCTGTTTCTTTGTGTCATTATTTTGGTCATGCTCTGAAATAAAAACTTTCTTTGGCATTGAATATTGTGGTAAAAAGCAAATCGAAAGTGGTTTAGCATTGTCTGTACTCGACAACGATATTCGTCATCACAGTGGGCAAAATTTGTTGTGGACTCACGAGGAGGACAACATTTTGACCACTGTGATGATGAATATTGTTGTCGAAAAGAGTACAGACAACGCTGAACCACTTTTGATTTGCTAATTTTACAAGCACAGATGAGAAGTTGAACAGGGATAAATGACTAAAAACAACCTCAGGTGGCTGAACACAGTTTTTGATACCTATGTTTCATTTACCTTTTTTTCTAAAACCCTTGACCCTTTGGTCGCTGAAAATGGTAGCAAGCAAGTTAACAACACAAACTTTGGTTTTTTGATAATTAAGCTGACTTATATGCCGTTGCCATGGCAACATGGACAAATATAGACAGGAATTTAAAATTGGTTTGGTTTATTTGTAGGAAATCTGGTTGTTAACACTATTTTAATAAAAGTTTGACAGAGATCTTTAATTAACCATTGTTGAAAGTTCACTGGAATATCTAGAATTCCTCAGTTAAAATTCAATTTTTTTTCAATACTCCAGTTACTTATTCCTAAAGTATTTTTGTGCCAAATTTCATTAAATTCTAACGATTGGTTCTCGAGAAATAGGCGTATTTCCAAGAAAGCTATTCCGCATTCAATCACAATTTTTTAACTTACTATGCATGCGCTGCATTTAGCTGGGTTCTTTCGATAACAAAGAAAAATCTGCGAATTATGGAGTTCTTTGCATTGTTACCTTTTCTAACATACATTTCTCATAAAGGACTAAAACCATCAAAACACTTTGTTCAATTATGAGGAAAAATAGTACAGATAGCAGAAGCATTGAGAAAATAAAATGATAAATGCTGGATTGAAGCCAAGTTTATTTTTTTTTGCAATCCTTGTGCGCACGCTGCATTGAGTTAGCAAGAGCGCGGGCGAAAACTGTGTTCGGCCACCTTAAGCTAGTCGTGTGAGTGAGCACTGAACCTGGGATCTTTGGATTTAAAGTGTGGGGCCCTAACTACTTGGCCCTGCTGTCTCTGTGTGAGATGAAGATACATGTAGAAGCAGGGGAGAGGGATTTATTTATTTGCACTTGAAAACACTTCTCTATATTGTCGTCAATTTTCTGTTCACTCCAATGTAAATGTGGATGGTTACATTATTTTGACATTAAGCTTCTTACTTGCTGCCTTGGAATAAGACATCAAACCAGAAAGCTAGGCCGTGAACAGATCCAGCTGTGTGCACTGTAAACTGTAAAGGAATTTCTATTCTGGAAAGTAAATATTTAAAAATAAAGTCAACATTGATAAAGTGGGAGGATAAAGTGGAATATTGATAACGTGATAAAGTGGGAGGTGCGGTGGCCTCATGGTTAGTGCGCTTGACTCTGGATTGTGTTCTTGGGCAAGACACTTTACTCTCACGGTACCTCTCTCCACCCAGGTGTATAAATGGGCCCCGGGAATTTAATGCTGGGGGTAACCCTGCGTTGGACTAGCATCCCATCCAGGGGGGAGTAGAAATACTCCTAGTTGCTTCATACTACGGAAATCGGGATAAGCTCCGGCTCTAATGGGCCACTAGGCTCGTAAATAGACTTTACATTGATAAATAATTTATTGCTTATTAAAAATCTCAACTCAACTTAGGCAACTTTCAGTACACCTTCTCATAAAAACATGTACCTGTGCAAATCTTCTTCAGCTGAAGACAGGAAGTCCACAGTGTGTGTTACAGGTTTAGCCATCAGTATGCGTACATCAAATGTGTCCTAAAAAACCAAAAGGTTTTCTTTTATTATAGCCCGTGATCAGGCTCTCCTTTGGGTTTTCAGAAGCAGGGGTTTATTTAAGGGAGGGTGCTGGGGTGTGCCTAGGACTGAAGGGGTAGTTTCTAAAGAAACTGTGGTGCTGCATCGGTGGGGAAGTAGTATACAAAAATTTGGTTTTATCAACGGAGTTGATAATGTAAATTAGATTCTAAAAGCTGACGTTTCGAGCGTTAGCCCTTCGTCAGAGCGAATCGCTCTGACGAAGCGCTAATGCTCGAAACTTCAGCTTTTAGAATCTCTGTACAGTGGCCAATTTACATTATCAACTCCGTTGATAAAACCAAATTTTTGTGCCTAGGACTGACTGTCAAATTAAGTCATCTGGATCTACCACTCAGTTTTGCAAAAACCTCAAAACATTTCTTCTTTATCGTTAGTAGCATCAAATTCTTCGAAGTATTTACGTTTTTGTATTTTTGTGGATAAATGTGTGTGTGTGTGTGCACTCTTTCGTCTTTTTAATAATATATTGTATTACGTCCCAGTGCTATCTTAAACTTAATTTCCTAGTCTAATTTGAGGAAGCCCATAGCTCCATAAGCTCTTATAGTTTCTTTATGGGCTTCCTCGCCTTTTTTTACAATTTTTTGTATTTTCTTTAATAAATCGGCAAATCATGGCAAATCAAAACCTTGAAACCTTGAAACCTTGACTGCTAGGAGTGAGACTAATGCCAGATGACTATACTCATCAAGGAGGGGCAGTTCAGGCATAAATGTGTTAAAAACTGAAAGAAACTTAGAGTGTATACCAGAAAATGTGAACCAAGGTGAGTTCACTTTATCTTCACAATAGTGCAATCACTTTGAATTCTTTAAGTATAGTTGAATATGGTTGCAAATTTAATTCAGTTACACTTTGAGACACACTTTTCTTCTTAATTTCTGTCTGGGGGTTTTTCCTTTGAAATTCAGAGGAACTTCTTAATTAATTTTGTGATCAAACAAACACAAATTATTTTTATGAACTTTTCCCCCTCTGTGTGTGAAAAGGTCACCTCCAATTTCCCCTTGAAAAATAATTTGACAATTATCGAAGAGGCAATGGTTAGCGCTGGGGATTTGGGCAGGATCTTGTATGACTGTGTAGCCCGATCCTGGAGTGGCAGTCTCTGTTGCCGATGGCGCAGAGGTGCCTTGTGGAAACACGCACAGAGGCTGCGTGTTCTTTCCTCGCCGCTCTCTTGCTTGTAGCCTGGACTCTAGCGTTCCGCCTTTGAAACCCCCACTTTGACACTTTGCCGCCATGTATCTCGGTGATTGGCGATGTCCTCCCCATGCACTGGTGTTGATTAGTGCAGATCGCAAGTCTCGCTTGATGACGTCCTTGTAGCGCAGCAGCGGTCGACCCATGCGATGAACGCCCTCCCGCAGTTGTCCATAAAGGATTTCTCTTGGCAGGCAGTCAGGCTCCATGCGATGTGCATGGCCAAGCCATTGAAGGCATTGCTGAATGAGCAGTGATGGCATGCTCAGTGAGCCAGCATGCTCCAGGACCTCGGTGTTGGTGACTCTGTCCTGCCACCTGATGTGCAGCAGGCGCCGAAGGCAGCAGAGGTGGAATGCGTTGAGTCACCACTCTTGTCAGGCATAGGTCGTCCACGACTCTCTGCCATAAAGGAGAGTCGACAGGACACAAGCTTGGTAGATGCACATCTTGGTCCTTTTGCTCAACAGGTCATTGCCCCACACTCACTTGTTGAGTTTGGCCATGACAGCAGCTGCTTTGGCGATCCTTCAGCTGATCTCAGCATTGAGCCAAGTCGAGCTTGACACAGTGGAGCCCAAGTACGTAAAGGTGTCCACAACCTCCAGCTCTGTGTTGTCGATGGTGATGACTGGGCGGGGGTGGGGACTCAGCACCTTGTGTCAGGATGTTGGTCTTCCTGAGGCTGATCGTTAGCCCAAACTCCTTGCAGGCATGGGACAGCTTGACTACCAGATGTTGGAGCCCTCCTCGCTGTGGGATGTTAAAGCAGCGTCGTCTGCAAACAGCAGCTCCTGTATGAGCACCACGTAAGCTTTGGTTTTGGCGTGGAGTCTGGCGATGTTGAAGAGTTTGCCGTCTGACCTCGTCCGGGTGTAGACACCTTCTGTACAGTCTACAAAGGCATGCTGGAGCAGCATCGAGAAGAAAATCCCGAACAGAGTTGGAGCAAGGACACAGCCCTGCTTTACTCTACAGCTGACTGGGAAGGCCCCATCGAAGCAGAAAAGGGGCAGGTTTCAAATTTTACAAAGATCACTGTAAGCACTTTCACCTTAATACCTTAGCTTTCAACAATGTTTCATTGATAGAAACGTTATCCAAAAGAAGCCACAATTGCCTAAATAACCCACAGAAGCAAAGTAAATGTACAAAGCAAAGGAATATACCCATAGGTAAAAAAAAATCATTAGAACAGTGTCATTAAATTCTGACAATTAAATTATTGTTGACAGGTCCATTTTATGGGCCTCTTTTTGTTATAAAACCAGAACATTGTTTCAAGTTTGTCTTATGGTAAACATGAAAGTGCAGTTTGCGTTGCAGGGGCAGGGGGGAGGGGGTGCATTTTGGTAACTGGATGGGGTCCTTGACAAACTTCTGAAGCACCGATCCCCTGTATTTACAGCATATCTTTCCAGACCTTTGCGCTTGATCCATGCCATTGTTTATACATAAATGATAGAACAATAATGGGGCTACAGTCTTCAACAAAAATGTTTGGGACACTTGCTTCAGAGGGTAATGTTTTGACTACCGGTAAATGCCAATTAAGGTCTCAGTAAAACGTCAAATCGGTGGGCTGTGACATATATTTTACGTACATTTCAGTTCTAATAGATGATTGTACTACGCCAAACACTGTGTGAGGAATTTTCCTTTGTCTTCAGAGACTGATTTTATGGCCTTTTTTCTGCCCTTCAATACTTAACATATCAAAAATTCCTCACACGGCATTGGAGTGCATTCATCTGTGACTAAGATGCAACAAAGTGCGGTTGTTTTTGCAAAAAAGTACAGGGCTGGAGCTTCTGCAGCACACTTGGTTGTTCTGAGTTTGAGGCCTCAAAACTAAAAAGCAATATTAAATACCAAAAAACTAAAACTTTATTCACATGATTCAATCTACAAAAAATAGCAACACAACAACTTTTTTTAAATGAAGTTTTTGTTTTCTATTCTCAAAGAGATTTAGTGATTAGTGAATACCGTAGATCCCAGTTTGAATATAGCACTATACAAATAATTTCTTATGTTCAAACTAGGCTTTAGAGCAGTTTTCAATTGAGTGTCGAAAGTACTTAGTGAATTGCTTTGGTTCTGCATTACTTCACTCAGTGATTGGTTCAAAGTTCTCGCACATTTTTTTCAACCAATCAGAAGTGAAACCAAAACCAATCATGGCTTGCGCGTGCACATTTTCCCGCGCTTTGTGTTGGCTACATGTAATTACTACAAGTTCTAATTGGGTTACTAGATTGTCTCCGATTGGCCAAAGTAATTGCTTTGGTTTTGGTTTTACGACACTTGATTGAAACTCGCTCTTGACTGTGTTCCCTTGCAGACATCCAGTTTCGGCAACTTACAACAATAGGTTGTCTAAAGTACTCCTCCAGTGCTGATTCTCTCAGATTTGACAGATCAACTCCATAAAATGAATTTTGATACCTGAAGAAAATATCAACAAAGCAATCTGCATTCAATAACAAACAGATGAAAGAATCGGAGATAAGGAAGTGAGATGGGAGAGAATGATAGTTGACCCACTGACCCTTGGGAGTGAGAGTTTTGCCGTGGAAAAGTGTCCTAGGGTGTTTTGAGGTGTCAGTGGGTTAACCCTTTGATGCGTAAACCGGCCAGACTTTTACTCTGTCTAACGCCAGACGATTTTACTCATCAATGGGGAACCCCCAGAAGTTAATGGGTTAACTCAAACAAGTACGTTCAAACAAGTACGTTCTGAAGGCTCATTTATATTACATGCCCCATTGGTGCTAATTCCATGGTTTGTTGAAGTCCATCAATACAAGTATGAAACATGCATATTCCACAAACTTTTCTTTGTTTCAGGAAACAGTTCTGATAAGATTTGTATAATAAATAAACAATCCTATATGACAATGAACAAACAAAGATGAGGTGTTAAAAATCTTCTTACCAAAAATTAGCTTTTGAGAAATGCTCCATATAAAGTGCATCATCAAAAAAGGGAGCAACATGGAGGTCTCCAGTAGTTGGGAACATTTTACCTAGGGACAACACAAAGAATACTTATCAAACTTGATCAAGTAATTACAATTTTCTAAAGTTTTTTTAATAATGTTGTTCATCACTGCAACCATCACCATTATCATAATCATAATTTCTTGCCCTTCCAGTTACTGCCTTTTGTACTCTAAGTTGGAACAAGTCCCACTCCTTGTTAGTCCAGGCTGAATGTACTCAGTTCCTAGGAAGGTGATTCTTGGCAGCTCATTGATATGAATAGCACAAGGAATCTACTCAAGGTGTCAACAACTGACACAGAGTCATCAGTGTTAAAGTCCTTCAAAATGTTGAATTTCTAAGCGAAAGTGTTTCACTTCAGTGGTTTTCCCTATCATTATAGTTATCATTATCATTATCATTATCATCAAGCTTTGAAAGGGAAAGAGAAAGAATTTAACAATAAAACATTTCTGTGTCTAATCCACACCATTAGGTTTTAGCCACTTCTTTGCATGGAGATAACTCTCTAGCATTCTTTCATTGTACAGCATGTAACCCATGGGCTCGGAGATGATAACATCCACCAGCTCTGGAATTTCCACCTGTAATGCGAACAGGTATTACCACATTATAATATTGTTTTATGCATTAAAATGCTTTGCACTTGATAGAAATAATATGAACAGGAGACCTGCAAGGGTATTTACACCTTTGTAGGTCATGTAAATTCCATACAGATAAGACACATTATTAAATTCTCATCCTCGGTTAATGCTTTTCTCCTGCTCTGATTGGTTTACTCAATCTTGGTTATCAGCTCATGTACCTTAGTTTGACCTTATATGGCAAGTGATTGTGCTAAGCGTTGCTAAGCTAAAATTATTTAATTAAATCTGTTCTGGATTTGGGGTGCATATTACAGCGGAGTATTATCACTGATCCAAAACTTAATTTCGCAAAATTTCTTTTATTGAACATGGTTAATTCAAAAGTAACCCCAAAGGAAAAACATATTCAAGCAAGTTGTTTGTTCGTGACCTTTTCAATTTGTAGGTACTGAAAAGAAACACTTTGGCTCTGAAGGGAACTGTTCACAGTCTATTATAGTGGGTATGAAATTCTCCTTTACACAGTTTGTTTATCAATAATATTTATTCAGGAATTTTAAAACAAGAGTCAATACCAGGAATAACAGCTATGAATAACGTTATGTGCTTTTAAAAACACAAGGGGATCAATTAGTATTCACATTCATTATTTTCCGTTTCTTAAAAGGCATGACTGTATTTTGTGGATTCCTATTATAACACAGTGTTTCGCCAACCTTTTCAGTTTATTCACTAGAAAGAACCAAGATGGAAAGTTGAGGCTGCATCTTATTGCCGAGAAAATAAGGTATTTACATGAATATTTGTAGCATAATACACTGCAGGAGTAGCAAGTGACCTACTGTAATACTCAATTTCTGTTGACTCTCATCTTATGATTCATTATGAATTAATTTAAATATCAAATTATCATGCACATAAGCAATACAAGAGCACAAGAAAGGTGCAAATTAAAGTCACTCATTTTGTGGGAATGTTATTTACACTGTCGGGGAAACACAGAAACAAAAAGACTCAAATTAATACACATTCTTATTTCAACAAAAAAAATAGGTACAAACCTCTTCAACCTTTCCTGGAATTATGATAACTTTGTCTGCCAAATTATTGTGTTTGACTAATGCCTAAAAATTAATGTCAACAGTAAAGGTCATGTGCCATTCATTGACCCTTAAGGACGTTCGCGCGAAAATTTTTCAACATTGATTTTTTTCTGAAACTTTGACCACTGTAAGATAATGAGTTAGTTATGTCAGAAATGTAAAAAAAATGGGGGGTCACCGACTTCGTTTTGGAGAGAACATGCCCGGAAAAACACCCAAAATGTGACAAAATCGGGCTTCGTTAGCGAATAAGGCCAGTGTCTGTAAACCCAAATATATTGCAATTAAATCTTTGAAGTGAAATCTTCTCTGCCAAATATTGTTTAAGCGGACTTATTAAGTGAATTTAGTCAACTGGTGAGGTTCCTTAAAGATCAAGTTCGCATTTAGCGACCACAGTTTCACGCGCCTTGCAGCCGCAAGATGGCAGGATTTGATGTCCCGTGAGCAGAAATCTTGAAATTTTTTTAACTTCCCACATTGATTTTTTGTTCATTTTTGGACAACGTGGAGATAATTGTAAATAAAATCGGTTTCTGGAAAGAAAAATAGGGGTCACCGAACGTCCAAGAGCGTTAAATCCAGGCAAAGCTATAGCAATGGCCTTTTGCCGTATCATTTCTCATTTTATTACTTAGCGCGCGCGCTCGCGTATGACGTGGCGTGTGCATTTGCGTGCTCAGTAAGGATGCGCAGAAACAATTGGCGCGAACGTCCTTAAATGACAAGTCAAGACAAATATTACATTTCCATAGCTTTGAGACAGTCACAGTTTAAAAATTCAAAAATTATTGTACATTCAGCTAACAGGAGACATTCTCTCAAACTCAAGGGAGCATTCTACATTGCACATCAACTGGTTAAAACCAAAACTAAACCCACAATTACCTCACCTCTCCACGTTCTGTTGTGCATATGGCCTCAACTCACAATTACAACACAACAACAACAACTTCCTTTTCCGTACTATTGACAGGGCCAGCATTTTTCATTGTGCGCTCTAATTGAAACTGTATAAATTTGTTATTTTTGAAGTTTTTGAATTGTAATGTACTTAATTAAATCATCATGTATGGATAAGGTCTGTAAAGAACACAACCTTGAATTAAAATGATTTTGGCATGAGGCATGCCAAAACACGTCTTTAAAAAGTTGCCTCCTGAGTCTTAAATTTATTTTTATACACGTCTAAGACCAATGAAGGTGGAATTACCTCTGCATGAGTTGCCATTGAGCTAGCTTCTATAGCATACACTTTCTTTGCACCAGCTTGGACAGCAAAGAATGACAAAATCCCTGCCATAAGAAAATGCATTCATGGCTGAGTTTCAGGTTCCAGCAGGAATGCAAC
>OX421457.1:32017586-32022586 GCA_949126865.1 Montipora capitata | reverse complement strand
TCTATGCACAAAGACATCACTTACCAGGGGAGTGACAGGCAAGACTTTTACCGACACGGAAAAAAAAAAAAAAACTAAAAAAAAGAAAAAAAAGAAAACAAACAAACTAAACGAAGACCTCGACTGGGTTTGCCCCTAGGCAACCCAGTAATTAACCGTGGAATTCACTAGTTAGGCAGCAAAGAAAATGACATAATTAAGCAATTTCCGGGAAAACCAAAAGGCGGACAGTTCCAAAGCCTTTTATTTTCACTAATCCTACAGCCAGTAAGAATAAACAAGCCGGGAGCTCCCCTTTTAGGCTTGGCTAAATCTATATATTAGCCTTGGCCATATGCAGATGTTGTATGGCAAACATGGCCGCAAACACCAGGAATTTGCTTTTTCTCAAAGGAAGTATGATAGAAAATTGCTTGGAAAAAACAAGAGAATATTACCCCAGAATGAAGGTAAACTTATTTCCAAGCCCCTTGATAAAAAAATAATTCCCCAAGGAGCATGCCCCCAATCCCTCCCCCAAATGGCCCAAACTATATGGCCTTAGGCCATGTACTTCAGTGTTACTGTTGAAAATAGCACAGGAATGGCTGTCAAAGATTTTGTTGAGAACCCTGAAGAAGCATGCAGTTCAGATTGTTTTTTGATCTAAACATGCGAATTACTGCAGTTCAAATATATGTCTTTCATCTAATAAGCGTCTACATATCAATAATTTCATTATAATTTATTTCAGTGGACCAGCTATTGTAAAATAACAGTGGAGCTCAGCTGCAGGCACACGAAGCGCACCAGCAGAGAACCATGGGTAAGATTTTTTAGGAAATCTATCCATGTGAGAAACTTTGGTTATGATGTCACGTATGTCTGCCGGTCTGTCTGTCTGTCTGTCTGTCTGAGAGCCTCTGGGGAAGAGAGTATTCGGGCAATTTGCCTTGGCAAAAATCGCGTGGCAGCGTTGCATTTGGAAAAACCCGTATTTTTCTGGCAGGAAATCACAATAGTGACGAGCAACGGGATAAAGACCAAGAAATTCAAAGAAAAGTAAAAGAGCATGAAATAAGAGGCAACAAAATTTGAGAAACTTCAGAAAGCCTCAAGAGAAGCCGAAGAAGGAGAAGAAGAGAAATTTTCAATGAAAATCACTGTAAAGCTGAGAGAAATAGAGCGAGAGACAAAACACTTATTTACAACTGTTAGCTTTCAGGTAATGTTTTCCTTCTTATATATGCCTCGCTGCCTTGCATATTTTGCAAAACTCACTAAAAAGCGAAGAAGGCCTGAAAATGTTTGCAATTCTGTGTTGACAGAGATTCTTACACATTTCAACATTGACATTAATTTTATAGGCTTTTTGAGTGAAATGGATATCCAGTCGTGAGCTGCTTTGTTTGAATGTGAAACTGCAGTCGAGTAAGCATATTTACTACACTTTAAGTTCACTTTTAAATTAGTAAGATTTTTGCTGTTGTTCTAAACTGAAGAGAGAGGGTTGGGGTAAAGATAGACAGTCACACAGATAATGCTGTGAAAGAGATTACTGTGCATGTAATTTCAGTTTTAGTTGTTGATTAAAATTGTTGGTTATAGTTTGCAAGGCTTGTTTGTTTACAAGTTGTCAGCTCAGAGGTGTTTGATCTGTTTGATCACTGTTAACTGTATACAGTAATAATGACGATTAATTTTGTACTTCATGCAAACGCATAATTTTTTCCATGTACACTATATTGCTTTCTGAGGTTAGAAACGGGAGCTTCGCTTTTAGGCTTGGCTACATCTATATATTACACTAATTAATCAATCTAATTAAAAATAACAGTCCTCTTTGCAGCATAATTATAGTAAATAAAAAACCTGTTTTTGAGAAAAAGTGAAAAATGCTATAATTTCTTTTTTTTTCACCTGATCCAGCACCAACATCAATCACCACCTGTAAACAATGACAACATGATTGTTCCCAATTAAACTTAATGAAGCTGTGGCTGTAAACAGTGAAATGTTTCACAATGATTACTTTAATTAATTAAATATTAATTTATTATATAGTAGGTACTAATTTATTATATTATAGTTATCAATTATATAACCATAGGTTATTACTATTATCAAGTGCTTTACTGCTGGTGGGGAATTGCCCAACACTCATAATGTCAACAGGTGTGTTAAGGTGACTGAGTGTATAGTAAGCACAAGGTGACAGTAACCCCATACATTGTACAGTGTGCACACGTACCCCTATGTGGTTTGAAATATAGTGGTGGGAACTCACATATTTCTAGTCAAAATTAGACTGACTTTACAACCAGAATTACAAAGCAAAAATTTAGTGAAGCTGTTGTTACTGATGGAAAATCTATTTTTATTGATCCAATATTGCAGTCAAAAACTGAATTACATTGGTAATAAATTATATGACATAAAATTTTAACATGTACATACCATTGTAATACAAAGTTCATAAGTTTCTAATAGAAGACATTAAAAACGCTCCAAGTGGTAACATGGTTCAGAAAATAGTCTATTCTTCCTCAAGGAGTATCATGTATTCACATTAAATGTTGGAAGGAGATTGTACAACTGGTGATGTGGGTGTCAGGAAAAAAGTTTCTCACATTGTACTTGTCTGTGAAGAAAGGGATGTCAAAATGGAGGCTTCCATTCTGTTTTTGTAAGGCCGCGGTTGTGAATGATCAGAAGAGCATGCTTTTGGCTGCTTTTAATTTCACTACTAAGATACGGCAGCCAGCTGTTGGTTGACTGTCAGCCGAAAAAATTGTGGGATCGGATTGGTTACCATACCCTCGGATTGCATGTTGTTGCCTTAATAGGGCACACAATCATGGCAGCATAGCTGTATGTACTTTAAAACCCCTTTGCTTTTATCAACTAACTCTTCTAACTCTTCCAGAGGAAGGCAAAATACATTTCAAGTTCATTTCTTTTCAACACATGAGATTAGAGCTGCCATTACATTGGCATTTCTCAAAGGTTGGGTTGTTGCCATGACAAATCTATCACAGTGCTTCATAATAACAAAAGTGTGAATACACCACATTTTGACTGATTGTAGCTACCAAGCAAGACACACAGGGACAGTGTGCAGTGTGATATGTACCCTCTGATATTTTGGGTTTTCACTTGACCTTTTATGGCAAAATAATGTTGGAGTGGAGTAATGAATTGGGAGCTACGCACAATTTAAGTCCACAAAAATGAGACTGTTACAAACTGACAAAAACAAGAATTTTCTCCTCCCACATATGCATTTTACTCTTTTAAGTTTTGACATGCTATTTAAAAATAGCAAATTTGATGTTCTGTCAATCACATGAGCAAATGACAATAAATTTTCAATTTTTAACCTAAACATTCCCCCTAATCCCAAGGCTTGGATGGTTGAACATTGGACTACTTTGCAGGAGATCGTTGGTTCATCCAACAAACCATCACTCAGGAGGAGAAAGTGCTGCTAATGTATCTATTCTATTCCTTTTCGATAATAAAAGAAAATAAACATTAGGACCTGTTTCATAACCCTTCAATGCCCATAACCCTATGGGATATTACAGAACCGAACCCACCATTTGCCTTTAAAGGTGTTGTGATCCGTTCTTTGTACATGAAATGCATACTATACTATTTTCCAAAAGTTGAAGAATAATTAAAAATATCTGTTTTTGTAGCATGTTTTAAAAACATCCTAGCATTGTTCCTCTTGGAATTAAAGAGTGCCTTGAGTCTAGTGTGAATGGGTGTTCCACAAGGCTGTGCCTCAGTTATACGTAATAGAATTCCGCATGATGTTAATTTTAAAGGGCAGGCCCAGTTTTTCACGAGGTGGATAGTGCTATCCACCGAATAAATCACTATCCATTGGATATTGGTTTCGCTATGACTTATCCACTGGATACTGAATAGCGTTGTCCACCTTTTGAACAACTGGGGCCAGGACGTTAAGTTGGTTACTGAAGTGCAAGACGAAGTAGCCAAACAACAAACAACAAAGGCTGGTGTACTCTTTGTTGTTACCCCAGTGTTCTTACAAGAATTTTCTCTCAAGGGGTCATATGGCCCATAACGGATCCCTTAAAAGGTTGGACCCTTTTCCAAGATACATTTTTTTCCTTCTAAATATTCTAGCGCCCCGAGTTTCATCTACCAAGCACTTTGAAATACAAGTAGATCTTTCTTGCTATGTACATGTCGATAACAAAGCAGAATTGTCTTCTATAATGTCGATTGACTTCTGTGGAATCGGCTTCTTGTACCTGCAACCTTGGAACTTTAAGGCTTGAAAAGAACTGTATCAATTTTTTTTGTTGCAGTTGTGACTCCCCAAGCGAATATTTAGAGAATTGAGGCTTCAATAAATGTGGCCAGCATTGTGACCACAAACTAGCCTAAGTCTTCTGGCAAGTTAGAGATGACTACTGCATTCGATGTCCTGTTTGATTCACAGGTTCACATTGTTTTTTGCCAGTTAAACTTACGATATTCCTCTTTCTTTTGGTTCAAAAAAACATTCTAACCATTGATGAACTATAAACAAGTATTTTTCAAACATTCCTGTACCCGTGGGGACGCACAGTGGTGATTACTAAGTGCCAATTTCGAATTTTTGAGGGTGAATCCTGCAAGGGTGCAGCCTGGTGAGATTAACACTGTTACCCTGTAAAAGCTGCATTATTTAAAAAAATTCAGTTACCTTATCATGGAAATCTGTGTTATTTTGAAGCATTGCTCTTTGGTAAGTGGAGGTTCTGATGAAATCCTAATTGTTCAAATAAAAAGAAAGAAACTAATTATTAAATACTCCACAGGTTCAATTTTACAAATTGAAATACATAATTTTGATCCTAAAGTTCTGCTTAGCTGAGCAATCAAAACCAAAACTGAAGTTTAGGTTATCATAACGAATCAAATCCAACCAACACATCAGCCACTGTTTGATACGCAACCAACAAGCAACCCACATGTAGGCTGGCAATTAAAAACATGTCGGC
>OX421457.1:32010086-32012586 GCA_949126865.1 Montipora capitata | reverse complement strand
AGTTCTGCAGTCAAGCCGGCCGATTGAACAAGAATGGCTCACCTTGTCCAGTCGACGAATGGACATTGTCTGTTTGCGACGTTCTTGGCTGATTCCCTCCGAGCCTCATCAATTAAGGCCTACTTGTCCGCCGTGCAATCTCTTCACATTGAGCATGGGTTTCCGGACCCGCTTCTTAACTGCCTTCGCCTCCAAAGAGTTGTGTGTGGTATTAAACGCGTTCAAGGTGCTGCGTCATCGACATGTTTGCCAGTCACTGACTCCATTATGCTGTTGATTTTCAAGCCCTTCTTTGGTTTTCTGCGAGCTTCCGAATTCATTATGTCTAACCTCAACAGCTTTTCTCCCTCGTGCGACCTGATGCTGAAAGAAATTGCCTTCGATTCGTTAGTCACCCCATCTCTGCTTCGTGTGAACATAAAGGTTTCAAAGACTGACCCCTTTCGCTGTGGGACTGCCATTCATATTGGTCGTGGTCATTATCCTTTGTGTGCCATTCAAGCGCTGGCAACGTATCTGGCTGCACGGGGGGATGGCCCTGGCCCTCTCTTTCGCTTCCAATCTGGCCAACCGTTGTCGCGCCCGGTGCTCACTTCATGGCATTAGCTACGGCTGGTGTTCCCGGTAATTTCTCCAGCGACTGCTTCCGCATTGGTGCGGCTACCGTAGCTGCCCGGCAGGGTATACGGGATCACCTCATTCAAGCGTTAGGTTGTTGGACTAGCAATGCTTATCTGCTCTATATCCACACTCCAGCTGAGGCCTTGGCAAGTTTATCTTCTCAGCTGTGTAGTCGCCCAGCCAGTAGGGATCACCATCTGTAGCCACTCGGCACCTCTGTGATTCGCAGCTTCTGCATCTTATGCCAGGTAGGTCAGACGTTTTGTGTATGTCGGGTTATCTGTGGTGCTTGGGGTGTCTGGGTGTCATTCGGAGGTCCCATGGCAGACCTGCTCGCAGTACCTCTGGTCCCCAGGCACTGGGATCGGAGGGTGGTTTGGTGGTTTGGTGGTTGGCGCTCGCATGGTTGCCATGGTTACCTTCAGTGCAATGCTGCCAGTTGCACTCTAGGCCCTTCCACCTTTTAGGCACCAGCACCAAAGCTCATCTTGTCGATGAGTTTAAATGGTGCTAAATTACTTTATTTAGGCAAAGTTAACCTCGAGGCAGGGCTTGCTGGCCAGCAGTCATTCCCCAGGCTCACATGCTTATGTAGGGCGGCCGCTAGTCTCCAGGGGCATGTACATGTGATCGCATATATTAGCTCTGCTTGCTTGCTTGATCTTTGCGGATCATTTGCAGTCATTTCTTGCATTAGCTGTTTGTTTCTGCTTCCATCCCTCCCTCCCTTGGTTAGTATGAGGTTCGGTAAGTATTCCACTGAACTTGTTTCAGTGTGACGGTGCCTGGTGGTTATGCTCACATGGTTGCCATGGTTACCTTCAGTGCAATGCTGCCAGTTGCGCTCTAGGGCATTCCACCTTTTAGGCACCAGCACCCAACCTCATCTTGTCGATGAGCTTAAAACCATGCAAAAATATCCTTGTATTGGTAAGCATCAACAATAGGAAACCCGAGTACATGTATCTCGAGATGCGCAGAACGGATGTACTATAACAATAGTAGGCACCGTCCTTAAACAGTACAAATAAAGCAATCAAACAAGAAATGGGTGAAGAAGGCAAGGCAGGAGATGTTTTGGGAGTGTGCTGATGTGTGGTATAAGAGGGTTCCAGATGAGGCGAGGGTGTTGGAGGATAGGAATGTGGAAATCATTCTCCAGGGGAAGGGGACTTTGCATATGAAGGGGTGGGGATGCTCATGGGAAATTTTGAATTAAACCCCTAAAGGAGACCAATCTGGGCATGACACATGCTTTTTTGTCCCCTACAAGAGACCATAATAATAAACATATTAAATATATACTTTTAAAAGGTCTTCTTGTGCAACCCTCAAGGAGACCTTCACGGCCACATATGATGGCGTTTTGCCCAGAAGACCGTAAGTGAGACCAAAATCCGAAATTTACACCCCTAAGCGAGACCATGAGCATCCCAACCCTTTTCATTGGAGTCCTTCCTCCCTTCCTCCCCCCTCCCCCCTCCCCCCCCCCCCCCCCCACTGGTAGGATAGGAGTTTTGGGACAACACAGAAAATACAACATAATCATCCAGATACTACTGTGGTGAATTGAGCAACTCAGAGTGGAAGTTTGTAACCTTAATTACAAGGAAACTTGAGATAACTTGTTTATGACATAGAGGGCAAAATTTTCTCTTTTTAAGAAGGTCAAAAACCCACGCTGTTGTCCAGTTTTGTAGGAAGAATTTCAATGCTCATTTAGCATCAGTGAACTGTATTCCAAAAGGCATGAATCAGCCGAATGAAATTTTACTTTTGTACAACAACGCCAAAGCAATGAAACCAGCCCTGTGAAAAAACATTTGCCATCCATGACATTATAATACTTTTAGACAAAGTTGAGCCTTTTCACAGTGTT
>OX421457.1:31980086-32005086 GCA_949126865.1 Montipora capitata | reverse complement strand
CATGAATCATTGAGGTAAAAACCAAGAAATGAAGAATACATTAAATTAAGACTCGAATGATTTCGCCTCTATCCTCGATTGGAAATGTCTTGGTATGAAAATGTTGCAATTGCCTCAGAATAGATAAAACATGATTTTATCAATGTTTCAATGTTAATAAACTGTTACTTTCTTCATTATTATCTATTATTGATCTATTGTTATTCGCTTAATTTTCGCGTCATGTTATGTTTGCGACAGTTATTAGGGTTACTGCTTAGTATCTGGCTAGAAATCGTCTTCTCACTTTTTCCTTTCGGCCGCGCTTCACCCATTTGATGAGGGCAAGTCTCGTGCTTCTCAAGTTGCCTCCTTCGTGCCCAAAAGAATTCTCGGTAATTCTGCCATTCCATGACAACGGAAGACCCCCGGTTGTCATTTCATAGCTTTTTTCATAAGTGTCGGGCCACCCAGTCCTACCAGCAAAGTACAGCATCGATTGACGTTTTTAGCTTTCAAAAGTTGCCTAAATTTAGTATCGGTAGGTCCTGGAATTCGTGCACAGAAAGGCCAGAGAGACAACTTCACTCGTGAACTGCCATGTTTACAACAAAGCATTTTAGGCGTCCCAGTCTGCACGAAACCAACTCTCACCTCCGTCTCCAGAAGACCAGACACGCACGGTTCCTACATCTACGATTATGCCTGTACAATCAACTGAAATGTCAATTCCTTGCAAAAACCAGCATGTGTTTTTGGTATGGTACGTATCGGAGAGCCAGAACATTTGCGCATACGCTGACGGAATGTTTGAGCAAGAGAGAAAAATGCAGTACCTCCAGACGTGGCGCTGGAGCGTCGTACCAAACGAGTCATCTCGGGATTTCGGCCCGTGCGATCGCTTTTGGACGCAGTTGGCCCTTCGCTGCTTTATGCTACCGACCTCGTCTCCCGGTACGGCATTGAGGGAGAGATATGTCGGCCTCTAAACCATATGTGACAAATCTCACGCCTACTCACAGCTCCATCAGACCGCCCTTGTCATTACAATTTAACGTAAGATTTCGATGGCTTATATATTCAAGACAAAAGTCATTTTACCTCTCATATGGTAAGCACTGTAGTCGCGGAATACAAAGTGTACGCATGCGCCCTGCTAAAGGAAACATACACAAATGCATAAACGTTATTTCATCCCGGAATTCAGTGTAACTACAAGAGCTACTATCTTGAAGACATTACATTTACAGCTAAAATACATAGCACGTACGGATACATAACTAAATTAACAGAAAATATTTAAAGAAAAATTAATTAATTCAAAAGAAAAGCGGCTATACAAAATGTTGCCGTGGATTCTCATTTTAAAACCTGTTAACTCAGTGGTGCGGATAAATAACAGGTAGCGCATTCCACAACTTAGCTGATAAGTAAAGGAAAAGGCTTAAGACCATAACTGGTTGTTCTAGGTTTATTGGGGGACAGAATGTAACTTTCGCGAAGATCATGAGATGAAGACCGGGGAGAAAACTCGGTTGTTTTTCATATGCAGTAGCAGGAAAATCATTCGAAAGCAGACTTTTAGACAGTAATATGAAGAAATTTTGAATGCACTTATTGCATAGAGATAAAGAGTCAGTGACTTTAGTAATCTACAAATGTAAATCTAAGTATTCTCTTATTTACCTTATACCGTTTTTTTGACAAGAACAACTAACGAAAGGCCACGCATTTTTTTCTACAAGAATAACAGCAAGAAAAGCACTATTTTGTCGCGAATTTTCTATGACAACTATTTGTTCAGAAATCAAAAGGCTACATTAACAGCACACACCAGGGCTACTCCTTAGTATCTGGCTAGAAATGTTCGGGTGCTTACCATGACCAACCGGATGAGAATGGCGCTTACCATTTACTACACAGCATTCCATCCCGCATATTTTACTCCCATCTTGTGAGAAAGGATCTGGAAACGGAAGGATTCTCGCAAATGGTTAAGAGCATTTCGCGAATTCCGTTCCGAACGGAAAAAGAGGACTACCTCTGGAGGTTGTCCACAATTTCCGAAAAGATTTTCCGGAAAATTGCCTTTCCATTTGACCTCAAACCGAAATTTCCGGATTTTTTGGCTAAATGGTAAGCACCCTTCTTCTTCCTTTTTCCTCCGGTGGCGCTTCAGCCATTTGATGAGGGCCAGTCTCGTGCTTCTCAATTTGCCTCGTTCATGCTCAAACGAATTCTGGGTAATTCTGCCATTCCATGACAAGGGAAGACCCCCGGTTGTCATTTCATCGATTTTTTTTTATAAGTGTCGGGGCCACCCAGTCCTACCAGTAAAGTACAGCATCGATTGACGTTTTTAGCTTTCAAAAGTTGCCTAAATTTAGTATCGGTAGGTCCTGGAATTCGCGCACAGAAACACCAGAGAGACAACTTCACTCGTGAACTGCCATGTTTACAACAAAGCATTTTAGGCGTCCCAGTCTGCACAAAACCATCTCTCACCTCTGTCTCCAGAAGACCAGACACGCACGGTTCCTACATCTACGATTATGCCTGTACAATCAACTGAAATGTCAATTCCTTGCAAAAACCAGCATGTGTTTTTGGTATGGTACGTATCGGAGAGCCAGAACATTTGCGCATACGCTGACGGAATGTTTGAGCAAGAGAGAAAAATGCAGTACCTCCAGACTTGGCGCTGGAGCGTCGTACCAAACGAGTCATCCCGGGATTTCGGCCCGTGCGATCGCTTTTGGACACAGTTGGCCCTTCGCCGCTTTCTGCTACCGACCTCGCCTCCCGGTACGGCATTGAGGGAGAGCTATGTCGGCCCCTAAACCACATTAGAAATCCCACGACTACTCACAGCTCCAAACCACCTTTGTCAATTTAACGTAAGAATTCGATCGCTTTAATATACATGAGAAAAGTCATTTTATCTGTGATGTGGTAAGCACTGAAGGTCGCAGATTACAAACTGTGCGCACGCGCCCCACTAAAGGTAACATACATACATACATACGTACATGCATGCATAAACTTTATTACATCTCGAATTTTAGAACAACTACAAGAGCTAATATCTTCGAGACATTACATTTACAGCTAAAATACATAGCATATACAGCTACATAATAAATACATAATATTTAAAGATATACTAATTAATTTACTGTCAACGGCGAACTCAAATTCATTCAAGATCGCTCAAAAAACCGCTTTTGAGGTAAAAGGACGACTATAAACCACAGGTAAGGTAATTCAACGTTTATTTATCATTGATTTACATACATAGTTAACGATATATCGCTATAGGTGAAGCAAACGGTAAATCCAGTACATTTACTATAAAATAACAATCGGCTACACATCCGATTGTGTGGGCCCCCTGTGATGGCACTCTTGAACATTTGCGCTCAAAACTCCACCGCACACTGGGGGAACTTGCTTACACCAGAGTTAATAACAGTCGCTAGTAAAGCTCTCCTTAGCTGATATAGTGTGCGGCGGGTTTAACATATACTTAGGCCCCTTTTGATAACAGACAAGAACGCCAAACAATGGATAAGAAGGCTCGCTTTTTTTAATGTAGGCTACAATATCTCACAGAGCCTAAAATAATTCTATATTTTAGTCACCTATGTGCCAAAAAAATGTATTTGGACAACTTCATAACTACGTTACTCTCCAGAAACCAGACATTTTGGATAGTAAGCTGTCGGACCCAGTATGGCTCCCTCAAGTCAAGTCAAAAGCTTTACTTAATCAAGTTATCTCTTAGCCTCCTTCGCAGCCGTTTTTAGGCTCGTAGGGACGAGCCTAAAAACGGCTGCGAAGGAGGCTAGTCATCTCTTGACTAAAATGCTCTTCCAGAGAGCCATGCACTACATTACATTCATACACCTACGTCAAATATAAATACTAAAGTACTAATTAATACTAAGAAAATGAAAATATGATGCTACAATAGGGTAACAATTATATAATCCTTAAGCAAATGGCTTATATTACAAAAATCTAAGAAACCCCAATAAGAGTCTAGCACTCGTAAGCTGTTTTTTTTTTAATAAAGCACTCGACGGTTGCGTTGTAGTTTCATTTAGAAGGGTATTCCACTGCACTGCACTTCGATAACTCTTCTTTGCAGCATTTGTTTTCCGCGGCCTTCGAATAAAAACATTGTTTGAACTACTTCTAAGATTATATGTATGCACTTGTGAGGTAGGTTCAAATAAAGATTTGAAGCCTACAGGAAATTTGTCATTCATGGACCTCCAACTGTTTTGTAAGTCTTTGATTGAGAGCCCGGTGGGGGAGAGTGGGGGGGGGGGGGGGGGGGAATACTAAAAAAAATTAATACGGGGAGGCTCCGCCCCGAGGTCCGACCTCTTACCCTTTTATATACCATTTTTGGCAGATGGAGAGTTCCCCAACCAAGGTCATTCAGAATGTTAATGGCTCGACGTAAGTAATTATTATGGCGGCTCTGTTTTGTTTTTTTCTGGAGTCTGTCAGATAGGCATTTTTCTAAGCAACCCCATACCTCACTACAAATGTTTGCGGGTTCAGGGACTTGTGAGAGCTTGATAGATTCAATTAATGCTTGACGGGGTACAAAATCGCGAACCTATTTTCATGCTCCAAGAGCTAAAGAAATTCTTTGTTTGAGCTTGCCAGCAAAAGGGTCTCATCAACTTCAATTCCCAAATATCCATAGGAGCTTATCCCAGACAGGGACTGACCTTCAACATTAACTTTAAATTTATGCTTCGGGGCCCGGTCCGGTTGTTCGAAAGCCGATTAACTTAATCCAGGATTAGCGTAAACTTTGGTTTCACTTTTTGAACTTTTTGGTGAAAGTTTCTTTTGCTTATTTTTTGTTTTTCAAGATTAACTTCCTCTTATGTAAAGTTTTGCCGAATATCAGAGTTGAACAGCATGTGGGAGTAGAGAAATAAACTCCTTGGTAAATTTCAATCTGGGATTAGCATTAATCGGTTTTTGAACTACCGGGCCCAGTTGAGTGAGCCGATAATTACTAGCTATTATAAGATACTCAGTCTTTTTAGTGCTAAAAGTAAGCTTGATGGCATGAAGCCAAAATCGTACCACCTCAAGATCATGATTTACTTTAAACTTTAGCATTTCTGGGTCAATTGCAGACGTCGACCCTGGCGTATCATCTGCATACATCGTGACGCAGGATGAGAGAGAACAGGATTTAAGACCTAACCGATTTCATCCGAGACCAGGAGTTAAAGGACTTGCATATAAATGTATTTGTGCGATATATTAAAACGATTGTTTATAAACAACATAACTTGACCCTTTTAAGTCAATCCTTTAGTTCTTGATTGAAGGATATCTGAGACATTTGACGGCTGATATTGGCTTGCTCCGTTTGACGGATAAAGTATTGCGTTTTTGACGGTTGACGGTTAAATTTTTGGCCATTTGACGGTTAACCCCATTGACACCCTCATTTAAGGTCATTAATGTAAATTAAGAATGATAAAGGCCCAAGCACAGATCCCTGAGGGACTCCACAAGTTACCAAGTGTTCGTTAGAAAAAGAGCCATTTACTCATCATAGTTTCGTTTGCTTACGGTTCGAAAGATAAGTGAACCATAAGTAGAGGCGGATCTAGGAGGAGGGTGCAAGGGGTGCGCACCCTTCCCCCCCCCCCCCCCCCACGAGATGACCCGCGGCTTTCTAATGCAACTGGTATTTTGCCCGAAAAAAAAAACGTCGACAGTCAGCTACGCCCTTCCTCAGTAGTGCACCCCCTCCAAAGAAAAATCCTGGATCCGCCCCTGAATTAAGAGTGAAGGTGCGTCTACTCCACAATATTTAAGTTTTCCAAGTAAAATACTGTGATCAACAGTGTCAAAAGCTTTCTCCAGATCTAGAAGAAAGTCCACCATTCAGTTGACTATTGTCGATATTTAAATATATACCAGTCATTTGTAGCTTTGAGTGAAGCAGTGAGAGTTGAGTCCATAGGCCGAAACCCATGTTGCGAATCTGCCAGAAGATATTGTGCTCAGTTAGATAATCATAAAGCAGAGATAACCTTCTCAGTTATTTTAGTACTAGCGAACGGGAGAACAGATATAGGCCTATAATTAATTGGATCAGACTTGGAACCTTCCTTAAATACGGGAGTTACTTTTGTAGTTTTCCAATCACCCGGAAATATATAGCTCTTAATAGGAAGGCAAGATGCTGGTAACTCTTGGAGGGCGTTCATTTCAGGCGGCCGTACCACGATTATGGAACGCCCTACCGCCAAGTCTACGGGATGCCACATCAGTTGAGACTTTCAAGAAAAATTTAAAGATATTTTTATTCAGGAAAGCGTTCGCAGATAGGTTTACTTTAATAAAATTTTAGGAATTATTATATTCTACTTGTACATGTTATAATTATTACATACTTTTAATCATTTCTATATTAATTATTGTAATTAGATTTACTATTTCACTTTATTTTTAAGACATGTAAAGCGCTTTTGATCTTTCATTGTAAAAAGCGCTAAAGAAATATTAAATATTATTAAATCTTATTATTAAGATACTATAACTGGTGCAGCTTCTTTCAATAGCTTGCATGATATTCCATCAAGGCCACTGCCCCTGTTTGAATTTAATGAATGAAATATTTTATGCACCTCATTAATACCAATTTCATTTATGGCAAAGAGATGTTGCGTAGGGGTGATATATTCAGTGAAGCTAGTATTCACGGCAGGAGTGTGATTAGCTAATTCCAGCCCCACATGCGTAAAGTGATGATTTAATACATTACTGATTTCACTTAAAGAATAATAAGTTTCATCCTCTATTTTAACATTATTTACCTCCGAGTGATGGCAATTTAATTCCAAGATCATGTTCACCGCTTTCCAAGATTCCCTAATATCACCTACAGTTTCTCTAAAGTAGTATTATAATACCAATTAAGCACATTTAATGCCTTCGTTAACTTTGTTCCGAGTGACTTTATACGCCTGCCATTTTCACTAGTTTTAAATTTTTTGCAGCTATTTTCTTAAGTTTATCTCTTTCAAACATTGACCTCTTTAAATATGATGTTAACCAAGGATTATGACAATTTGTATCTTCTTGATATGAACTTCGGGCAAGCGATACTAGACGCTCCGTGAGCGTAAACTGGGCTGCCTATACCCCAGTGGGAAAACGATGATGTTTGTGTCCCTAGGAGCTGAAGAGAAGGGTCAACAGAGGGCAATACGCTGAATATCCCTGGACGGAAGCTCGAGTTCGGAGAAAGTGTCCACAGTTGACATTTGTCTGGCCCATCTCAATAGCGTTGTTCAGGGAGCAACGCCCAACGAGTGTGATTTATCTTTTTGCGACCCAGATTTACCGGACGTTTACAAGGAATTTAATTGTTTGCGTGGTTTTACCACGACATTCTAGTGGATTTAGCTGTTTTCTTGGTAGCTGTTTTGGAGTGACAGCTTTTGTTTACCGGGGCTTTATGAAGATTAGTTAGGGTAGGGTGAAGTATGATTAATTTTAAGGATTGGGAAAGATAGAGGGTTTATTGTGGTATATCTCTAGGGGATTCACTAGAGGATTTAACTGCATTAAGTTGCAGTCTGGGGTGACCTTCCCATAACTAAATGCTAATGAGTATGAAAGAAGGATAATGAACTATTTCGTATTTCCTTTGCGAACTGGCGCATGAGCATCAGAGATCTTAAGAGACATTTCTTTCCAAAGATCCCATACACAATTTGGGTCATTTTCATGTTGAATTATGTCCCACGACGCCAGGCAAAGCTCATACCTGAACATAACAATAATCACAGCACTCCTTTTGGGGAAAGAGAATTTTCGTGAGCGAATGTAAGAATGATATACACATATGAAATGAATTTGTTGATAGAACCCATTGGGAACTCGGAAAAATCTGAGCCCCAGATGGGATTCGAACCCACGACCTTCCGTGATCTAGTCAGATGCACTGGAGACTCTATGGTGAGCAAGGGTGAAATGTGGGTCTTTGACTCGAGCTCCATCACGCAGCTACAGAGTTAAATAACGAATGACAGCATAGTTCATAAGTGCATCGCGCAGTCACCTTGAAGCATATCTAATATGCGGCCAACCAACCACCCAAGTGAGCGAATGTGAGAATGATATACACATATGAAATGAATTTGTTGATAAAACCCATGCATTGGGAACTCGGATTTTTTTTCCGAGTTCCCAATGGGTTCTATCTATTATTTGTTATAAATAAGTCTATCGTAGATGAAGTTCTATTAGTCACTCAAGTAGGTTCATCTTGATGATAGTGATATAAATTACATAATTCAATCAAACGTTTTGTGTGTGGCTCAATAGGTGAGGCACCGACATCACAATTAAAATCCCCAAAAATGCTAGTTTCGAGATTAAGTAATTCTAGTCTTTCAACAAGAGATAAAAAAAACTGTCATGGGATCTGAGGCGGAGGCCTGTACCAAGTACTAACAATAAATAGCTATAAATGAATAGCAAAAAAATTGGCCATAGATTGTTTGTCTTTTTTTCCTACTTAATGAAGATGGTGTCCGTATCAAAATTATGAAATAATTTCACGATCATACTCGCTTCATCATCATACCCGTTTAGGAGTAAATAGCCATACCTTTGCGAATTAGGCTCAGTGTATGTGGAAATGTGCCATATTGACAAAGAGCGCGCGCAAATGCAAGCGCAATTGACGCACGAAATAATGCAGTTCCGTATTCATCAGAACCGCTGGATAAAAGTACAAAAGATGCATTTTTACAGGGTTGCGTACCAGCGACAATTTTTAAACTCTTATGTTTTGTTTTCTTTCCTGTTGGTATTTTTGAACATTTTCCTTCCGGTTGACGCTAAACCCTATTTAAGGTTCCTTTTATCTTTTTATCCAGAAGTTTCGTTGAATTTCAAAACTGGACCATTATGCGCAATCAAAACTAGGGAAGCGTAAGGGTTTTTCTTTTTTAGCTAAATTCAAAGAAACTGTGCAGCGCAATATTGCAGATGACTGGTAAAGGAAAGTTTAACTTTGCGCCCGAGAATTTAAAATGTGAACCAGACGTTTCGAGGGTACTCCTTCTTCATCAGTGGTTTGAAAGCGACCTCGCTGACGCCTGAGGAACATAACTTTCCCTTGCTAAATCTCTTATCCTCTTTCATTTGACCATTAAATTATCGCAAAACCATGGTCAGGAGTTTTTCACACTCCCAGTGGCATTTTTTTTAATATCCAACAAATCAAGGAATTGTTGGAGGAAGCCACTGAGGCCACTTTCTTTCCATGGCATTCCAGAGGGCAAGATGGTTTTACCCTTTTAATACGTCTATGAACTCAAGGTACCCTAGACAATTATTTACCACCGTCCATTTCTCTGAACAACTTCCGAAGAACGTCTGCAGGCTAACCCATTTTCCAATGCCAGGGAAAAAACAGCATCTTCAAAAAGTGTTACCCATCAATGCAGAATGTCACTCTTTTAAGAGTTTGATCTCTCTTTAACTGGAACTTTTGCTGAGAATTATGATTTAGTCTAGAAAGTACGAAGACTTGGTGAAATTCTAAGTGTTCAGTAAAAGAATGTCTTCAGCTTCAAACTTTAGCTCATCCAAAAGTTCAACGATATCATCCACCAGTTTGTTTAAACTGGAACAAAAAAGTAAGAAACAAAACGAAAATTAGATTAGGAGCTAAAAACGTTTGAATGTGCCAGTCACTTGTGTAACAGAGGAAAATGTAACTTACTTCTGTATCTGTAGCTCTCAAGCTGGTATCATTCAGAGCCAGTATCAGCATCCTTATCCATCCCCACCATACCATACCTCCCTACACTGTCCTCACTACCTCTTAGTGCTTCATGTTGTGGGCATTTTAAGCCATCATTAGGCACATCAAAGGAAAGATGACACAGACTATATAGTTACTAAAGATTGAAAGGTGGGCCTTTCAAAAACTGGGTTTGCATTAAATTCATTTACAAAGGATCAACACCCCAATTTTTTTACACTGTTTTACACAAAAGACAAAAGCAATCACAACCTCAACTTATGAGCAACAGCTTCTTCAGTGGTCGTAAGATCTGGAGAATCAATACCAGCAGCATTTTGTTCAGTTATCTGGAGTTTTGCTGTCTGTGCAAGAAAGAAAGGAAAAGATGCCTTGTCAAGAATTCACTGATCTGATTCAGTGACTGATTTGACGACATAACCTTAACTTGGTCCAAGCACAAAATTTTAGGGGACTTCACTTTTAGTAAGCCAATAATATTCCTCTGACCTTTGGTTGTAGTAAACTCAGTGAGATACAAAGATCCAAGTCCTTTCAGGATTCTCAAGGTCATCGTTTAAATTTAATACGAAAGTGTAAAAGGCAGTCAGTGTAACTCCTTTAAAGTTCCTATTATGCTTATTTTTCCCTGTTTTTTAACTTTTCATATAAATATCTACAGTGTCTGGAGTGTAGTACTTGATTTATACACAAAAAAATTTGGACAAGCCATTTGGGCCCTGACTACTAATGATGTCAAAGAAGTAACTTGATTGCATCTCTTCAGAAAGAAAAAGTGTAAGAATAGAAGTCTTGTTGAAAATCTAGAGCTTTTTGTTAAGTCTTTATAGAAATGTCAGACAATAGTTACCCTTCAAATGCTGTGAATGTTCTGACAATTCAGAATGGAATTACATTCTTGACTTGACTTGAATCTCTGGGTGTAATAGTCACCGATAAATATTATAGTCTATGAAGAGTTCCTAGAGAAGTTATCATACAGAGGAGACCACTATGAAGTCAATCTACCTTCGAAGGCCACACATCCACCACTGCCTGGTAATAATAAATTAAGTTTTCGGGGATTAAATAGTCTGTTGAGTTGACTTTGCAGGGAGCCCAAGGTGCAAAGGGAGTATGGTATCATCATTACAGATCAAAGTCAAAGAGGAATAATATTGTTGAAGTTGTAGAGAAAAAGGCCAGTCTGGGTTCAAATGGTGTCCATTACATATCTCACCATGCTGTTGTCAGATGAGACAAGTTAACTACAAAGCTGTGCATACATGCAGGTTTTACTCTTACGCCAGACATTTTTGACATTATGTTAAGATTTCGCAGTCACAGAGTTGCACTTGTCTGGGACATTGAGAAGGCTTTCTTAATGGTGCATATAGCTGAAGCATATTAGGGATGTGATTCAATTCTTATGGATTGAAGTCAAAACTGAGACTGAGGAATGCTGGGTTGAATCTGTGAAAGTTTGTGACCAATTCACAGGAACTGCGAACAAGAATTGAGAACAATGAACGACTGGCTTTCAAAGGAGAAGATTCTCAGCTTACAAGGAATGCTAACAGAGATCAGTGGTGGTTAGGAGTGAACTGCATGGGTTTTGTGATGCTTCTGCAAAGGATTAGGGTGCAGTGGTTTATCTGGGTGTTGAGAAAACATCCGACACCTTTCTCCGATTTTTGGCTTTGAAAACAAGAGTAGCACCTCTCTCAAATTCAGACCATACCATGCTTAGAATTGATTGCAGCTGTTGTTCTGGTTAGACTCATGGACAGTGTTAGGCTGCACTTATGTCAGAGATCAAGATTACCAACTTGAAGTTGTTATCATGCTAGACTGACTCCAAGATAGCCTAGAATTGGATAACTCAGTGTGGGAAGTTTGTGCAGCACCATGTAGATCGGATAAAAAAGTTTGTATCTGCAGAGTGCTAGAAGCACTGTCTTGGACCAGATAACCCAACAGACCTGCTCTCTAGGGGTATGCATTGTTGTGAATTGCAGGGTAGTACCTTATGGTGGAGTGCCCCACATGGTTGACCAGTCTGAGGGTTCAGATACTGAAAATGAGTTGAACGAACAGTCATCTCCTAAGGGGTGCCTTGAAGAAAAGAAGGCACGTGCCCGAAAGGCAGCACTGACTGCAGAACTTTCTGCACTTTGAATAGTGAACCTGCATCATTGAATAATGTTCTGCAGTGTGAAGCAATCAGTAGCCTTGGGCATCCTCTGTGGTTTACAGTCCCATAGCTATGAAGTTTGTCAAGCTTCTGAAGGTGAAAAGAAGAAGGAACAAGGGAGACACACTGGAGCAAACAACTTCAGACTTGGAAGAAGCAGACCTTTGCTGGATCAAGGAAGTACATCAGTCTCTGAAGGGCAAGGAGAAGTTTGGATCTTGGAAACACCAGGGGAACTTGTTTGAAAATGATAAAGAAGTCGTAAGGTGTTGGGGGATACTTGGAAATTAAGAGGTGACAAATTCTGCAAAGTACCCCATCTTGCTTGACAGCAGCCACCACTTAACTGCACTTGTTGTTTGGAGTTGTCACAACAGAGTTATGAATGAAGGTGTTAATTTAACCCTTTCACCCCTAACCCAGCCTAAAGTGGCTATGGGTTAAAGAGACACTTGCTGAATGTTGTTGGAGGGCGGTTAATCATCAGAAAAGTGTTGTTCAAATGTGTGGCCGATAAGAAGTTTGAAGGGAAACCTTATAAGACACCACCACTGCCACCCTTGCCTAGCTGCAGAGTGAAGGAAGCTCCGGAATTTACCTTCATTGGAATAGATTATGTAGATTAAGGCTGCAAACAAGGTGGATCGGAAGGTGTGGATCTGTTTATTTTCCTGCTGTGTCATGCAAGCTGTCCACTTTAAAGTTGTTCCAGACCTGACCTTGGAAGCGTTTCTATGATGCTTCTGAAGATACCGTGGGGAGTGTATGTGATGATGTAATTGATAGGTCCGCAAGTACACTTGGGAAAATTGTGGTTTCTTACGCATGCTTGTAGCCATCTTGTCATTTGTGTGGAGTGTGAATCTATGGAATCTGATGTAATCTTCAGGAATGTAAAGTCTTTTGGGGGTTGCAATCTTAGGAAAATTGAGTTTATGAAACCTGAATAAAATACAGTCCACAGAATAACATTTGTTTACAACTCATCAAATGCTTCAGAGATGAGTAGGTTAAAGTGTGATAAAAACAAAAGTACTTAACTAAGAAAACTTCGGACATAACTAAACAACGAAACACCGAAACGGCAAAACGAAGCACCAAGACACCATGTATGACCCCACAATACATTGAATACTAACCGACAAAGGTTGGATTTGAGATTAAATATCGTTGTAGGCCTAATTAGGCCTAAAACGTTATTGCTCCTAATTCATTGAGATTAAGATTAGGATTCAGATTAATACTGAGATTAGGAGCAATAACTTTTTAGGCCTAATTAGGCCTAAAACGATGTTTAATCTCAAATCCAACCTTTGTCGGTTGGTATTCAATGTATGGTGGGGTCATACAGGGTGTTTTGGTGCTTCATTGCGCCGTTTCGCTGTTTCGTTGTTTAGTAATGTCCGAAAACTTCAAACTTACCACTTCTAATTTTTCTTTTTCTTTGATTTGTATTTTTCTTATAAGATCAGCAATGTTACTCTGTCCACTTTCTCTCAATTTTGATTCAATGGTGATAACTTCATTTGATATATTATTAAATGTTTGGGTCACATTGTGTACCAATTGCCGGTACGATGGGAAATCACGCACTGGAGCAGTTTCAAGATATTCCTTGAAACCACTGAAACGAAACAAAATGTTAAAGACTGTTAACATTTATACCCACCTTCACAGTAGTGGTATGACTTGTCAGTGTATAAATATATATCACTTTATCAACACTGGCCTTAATCTAAACTCAACTAAAAACTAATCTGTTAAATCCATTGTCTGGTTTTCTTGCTTTTATCATTACTGGCATGTTGATGGACAATAAGAATACACCTCACATTAGCTCCTTTTGTTCGTCTACAAGGATTTTTTCATTTACAGACCATTGTCATCAGAGTCTCTTGGGAGGTATCACCCCACTTTCCAGGCTCTCTAAGGGATAGCTTACACACTACCTACAAGCAATATTATTGCTGAAACTAGCATTCATTCATATGGCTTTTACCTGTGAAATGTTTGGTACGTCTTTACTCTTTCTTCTTGCAAGCAAAAGAACCTTTGTATTAATTCCTTGTTGCTCATACCAAAACGAATATAACACAAAACATACAAAAGAAGACGCGAGTAAGTCTGTCATGCGCTTGCCCGGTAAAGCATTCATGTTATGCCCACAAGACGTCCCATCCATACATAACAAATTTTCAGAGCACAAATTATGCCATATTCATCTCTATGTAAATTTACATGAACTATCACTCTAAAAAATTGACTTTGCATACATTCACCTTCACTTTTATGTACTTCACTTTAAATATGTTATGAGGTGTCATAAAAAACCCTTTCCCCTAAGCTGCGATCAGGCGTACTTTTCTTTATGGTAGCCTGATCACAGGTCACAGGTAGCCTGATCACAGGTTACCTTTCCCCTTGATTTACCATTGCATTGCAGGTTGGAGCGTATAGAAAAGCAGGAATCCGGAACCGGAATTTGGAATCGGCTACCGGAAAGTCAAATTCTCTTTTTAATTAATTAGTCCACTGGTGTAACCGCTGAGAAAATAGTGAGAAAATCGATCACCTTAGTTTTTTTTAAGGCGAATTTACCTCAGGTGTAGAAATCAATGTTCAGCAAGTCTTCGCGTGGACACTCGCGTTGTTACATGTACTACATGTAACAACGCGAGTGTCCACGCGAAGAGTTAGAGTGAACATTGTTTTAATTCTAATCTTGCCCCCAAAATTGACCACCGTTATAAAAATTCGAAAACTGACGTTTCGAGCGTTAGGGCTCTTCGTCAGGGCGAATTGGGGAATTTCGGGTTGATACTGAAGGTTTTTTATGGTGAAAATCAATCAAGATGTTATTACCAAACAAGAGCTTCCAGTCACAGGTGAAAACCTCATTATCACTGCTCCTCGAACTTAGCGCATTTACCGTTCAAACCTACAATTCACAAGCCAAACAACCCTGGCCTCGGTTGTTCAAAGGGTAGATGGCGCTATCCACCGGATAAATCACTATCCAACTGATAGACTCTAAACACCAGCAAAACCATTTGAGTTATCCAGTGGATAGTCTAGTGATTTATCCAGTGGATAGCGCTGTCCCCGCTATCCCCAATTTCTCACATACACGACATAATTGTATTCAACGGAAACTCTTATTTTTTTATTTTCCTCTGTTGAATTATTTATTGCCCAAAAAAGCAGTTTTTTTCAAATTGGGAGAAGAAAAAAACATGACTCGTCCGCCTGCCTATTATACAAACTCACGAATTTTGCACCCGCTGCCAAATTCTTTCATTTTATTGGTTAAGAGGAGAATGAAGAGTCCCATTGGTTGAATCGATGACACCTGTCATCCGTCAAAACCATCAAAACTACGTGGGTTGTGGTAGTCAATTAGAAAGACTTGAAAGAAACGTTCTTATTAGAAGGACTGACACTAGAACACTTTATCACTTAACAGCAATGTTATGGTACCATATCAAACACCAATTATTGCTGAAAAGGATTCGGTCATTTTTGTGACGTGAAAAGATACCGTGGCAGGAGGAAAGCCCTGCAAAAACATCCCATACTTCGGTTTTAGCTGCTCATATCTCTAAAACGAAGTCCGTGACCCCCATTTTTTATTTCTGAAATGTAATCAGCATTCCAGAAAGAAATTTTCTGCAAAGTTTAAAATAAATTCTGTGGGGCGGATTCAGAGCCACCTTAACTAATTGAAAATTTACGGTAGCTCTGAATCTGCTCCACGCATTTTTTTTAAACTTTGCAGAGAGTTTCATCTTGACTTGTTGATTACTTTTGTGCAATAAAAAAATTGGAGTCATTGCGTTCGTTTTTCAGATATGAGCAACTAAAGCCATTTATAGGCTGTTTTTGCAAGGCTTTCCTGTTGCCATGGTAGCTTTTTACGTCACAGTAATGACTGCATCTTATTCAGCAATATTGATGTTTCACATGGTACCATAACATTGCTGTTTCGTGATAAAGTGTTGTAGTGTCAATTCTTCCAAAAACAAGGTCTTTTGAAAGTGTTGAAACTGGCTTGAGCCACATCAAAACTTCGTGTAATACGCTCCTCAAGGCACGGGTCGAGTGTGGCAGGAACACATTTGTTGTCCTTTTTTTAATTTATAGTTTCTTCTACTTCGCTTTTTTCAGTCCGTCTAAGCATTCACAGAAACAACAAGCTGAAAATAACTACATTTGGGTAGGAAACAAAAGATTGACTGAGGCCGAACACAACCAAGATTGTTGTTTATAATAGGTACGGTCATACTAGCTATTTTAGCCATGGGCAAAGAGGAAGCAACTTTTTGTGCATGACCGATCTTCTCTGGGTCAAAAAATAGCACCATGACAACCCAGATGTAAGTCCTATGGGTTAATCCGACCGAACCCAAACTGGCTCAGCCAATCGTGTGAAAGTGAAATCTATCTATGCCCGAGGGGTGGGGAAGGTTGGAGGGGGAGGGGGCTCTCATATATCGTAGGGCGGGGATGTTCGTCGGAAATGTTCAAAAATTCCCCTGAAAGTTACCGGAGTCTTACGAAGGTGGGCGTCTCAACATAAGATTTTTACCCCTAAAAGATACCGGCTAAAAATGAACAAATTTAATAGTTCCAGAGACGTCAACTTCCAACACCTTCTGCTTGAAAAGTTTAGACAAGCATTGTCATAATTCTCAGATCTATTAATTTCAAGAACAGTAAAGATACTCTAAAAGATACCAGCTTAGACTTTGGTGGCCCAAAAACCTTTTAGACACCCTAACAGATACCAGATCCCTGATTTTGACCCCTAAAAGATACGACGATCATCCCCGCCCGTTGCCAACCGGAACCCCCCGGAAATCTATGAAACCAGGGCTGATGAAACACAAGAAACTACCGGTAAAAGTTTACCGTTTCCGTGGGCAATTTAATAGAGACCTTTAGATTCTAGTACGAGAACGACTACGAGTACGAGATTTTCTCACAGAACACCAGTGAGCGCGCGCAAACCAGCGTCATTTTGGCGGGAAAAACGCGATACCGTCGTCATTTTAGTACGAGGTTTTGCAAAAATGTTGTCGTGTCAAAACAATTCAACAACACGATAACACTTTGGCATTTTTCGATAAGCAAGAAGGCTCAGCTACCATCAATAAGAATAACTGAACAACCTATGCTGCCAACAAAGAGTAAGATTAATCGACCGGGTTAGAAATTTTCTTACTATTTTCGCTAAAAAAACGGTAAGTCAAATCTCGTACTCGTTCTCGTCCTCGTACTAGAATCTAAAGCTCTCTATTACCTTGTGACTGCAGGCGTGGAATCGATCAAAACCAAAGCGACCCCAACCCAAGTTCAGGAGGTTTCGCTGTCACCAAATCAAAAAAAAAAAAATCGCTTTATAATTCAATCATCAAGCTGTTACATGGTTTGCGCATTGTTAGGTAGTGTCCTAATATTGAGGTTGGCATAGTATTTAACACTGCGTCAACCAAGCTTTACGTCACGGCCAGATTGTCCCTCGCGATTAATCTCACGCGCCTTTCCCACCGCACCTGGCAGCCATTATAAAAAAGTTGTATCTCTCTTATCTTTCCTTTTTCTGGAACTGCCACGAATACTCGACAACAACATGTTTTACTTGCGTTCACTATTGAATCGACTTTTTATTCAGGATTCGCGAATTCCTTACTGAATTTTAAATTTGCGCGGGCCTCACGTGAAAAGAGGTGGAGACTCATGTCACCATGTAATGGTGATCAGGGTATTGTCACATTATTTTGATACACATGCATGGGATTGAATCAAGTGTCAACTGCAGGAATTTCCATTTGTTGTAAGGAAATGTTGGTCAATATATATAAACATATGTAGAACGTATTTGCGAAGGTGGGTTAGCATGACAGGCCTTACCCGAGCCTTACCCCAAAATAGCTGCTCGAGAAAGACTGGATCGACATGTCGTGCTAAACATGGCGGACGGCCCTAACTCTGCTGAAACATATAAAGAGATTCAAGAACGATTTGTAAGCAATCTAAATGGAACAACTATTCTCGAAGTTGGAGTAGTCGCTAGTACTGCTCCAGTAGCTGCTGTGTTTAGGTCTTTTATATTCAGTGCGTTGTTTTTTAACAGAAAAGGGCACCTCTCGAAATGGGTGTTTTTGTGGTGAGTAAGTGATGAGATGTGTAATCATTTAGCAATAGAAGAAAAGTGTATAATTATGAAAGTTATATTCTTTGTACATATATTTGCACATATAAATATATATGAATATGGTTATTTTGATTTTTAGATAGTCTCGATGCAGATAGAGATTTTGATTTATGCACCTGTCAGTTGGGGGAAGGGGGTGGGGGGGGGGGGGGGGGGTAATGTACAATGAGCGTTATTTTCATGTTGTAGGATACTTACATGAGGCACCTCACATTAGATCCTCTGCAATGATGCAGAGGGGACATTTCAATTCATTGTAATCAGTAGGCATGTCAAAGATTGACCTTGACAGGTGCATTTCTCAAACATCATATTGTGATGATAACAGAAAGTAGAATGGAATTTTATCTTGGTTATTATTTTTATATTCTAATGATTTATAGAGCCTGGATAACTAAAGAAGGGATAATAGAGCAAGTTTCAATCGAGTGTCGTAAAACCAAAACCAAAGTAATTAAATACTTTGGCCAATCAAAAAGGACGGAGACAATCCAGTAGGGGTGGCGAATGGTAAATGCGAGACTTTGCGAGACGGCGAGACCAGCGTTTTTCTTTGCGAGCCCGAGTCATTTTGACTTTTTAGATTGCGAGACCGAGACTTTAAAGTGTTTGACACCTTCATATAAAAAAACGAGACTGCAAGACGCACATAACCGCTCAAAAAATGAGTCTGCGAGACCCGTGAAATTCGACTAAAATTTTGCAAGACCCAGAGTTTTTGAAGAACCATTCGCCACCCCTTCCAGTGAACCAATCAAAACTCGAAGTAATTACACATAGCCGACACAAAGCGCGGGAAAATGTGTATGCGCGAGCCACGATTGGTTTTGGTTTCACTTCTGATTGCTTGAAAAAGTGGTGCGAGAACTTTGAACCAATCACTGAGTGAAGTAATGCAAAACCAAAGCAATTTGCTAATTACTTTTAATGCTCAATTGAAAACCGCTTTAATGGTAACAGTAACCCATTAAATGTTTGTGTTTTTTATATTGCAGCATGGGTTTTGCAGTGGATTACCTCACTTTAATAGTTCCTGTTCTTCTGGGAAGCACATTACTTTCTGATCATGTGAAAACATTGATTACAACTTGTTTATTTATCTCTTTTGGTGTGTTACGTTTCTGTTCTCTAAACAAGAACAAAAAGCAGGGAAAAGAACTTTTTCAAAGTATCCTTTCCTCTGACATGTCTGGGAAAAGACCTTTCATTGGAGCTTTCAGAGCATATGTGTTAATAGCCACATCTATATCTATACTTGCTGTAGATTTTGTCACCTTTCCACGGCGATTTGCAAAAACAGAAACCTACGGAAGTGGAATTATGGATGTTGGTGTTGGAGCATTTGTTATATCACATGCCATTGTCTCAAAGGAAGCAAGAGGTGTCTTGCCAAGTGATATTGCTCTTATTTCAGGACTTTTCAAGAGTCTCAAGTCTTCCTTCCCTTTACTTGTACTTGGTATTGCAAGATTTATTTCTGTTAAAGGCACAGGTTATCAAGAACATGTCAGTGAATATGGTATTCACTGGAATTTTTTCTTCACGTTATTTGCTTTGAAGGTAAGGAAAGTTTCTTTGCAAAAGTAATGTCGTTCTGGAAATTGAAAAAAAAAAACTGTGTTGCATTATTAGTGATAGCCTGCTTAGAGGGTAGGAGACAAACAATGAGCAGCAAAGCGGCACAGAGAATTGGGAGGGACGCTTTGAAATAGTTCACAGTGCTCCTCCCTGTTCTATGCACGGCTTTGCCGCTCATCATGCCGCAACCACCAGCTATTCAAGCTGTGCTTGTGACACTATAGGAAAGGTATCATCATCCTTGCTCTTTGTCTGTTGTGGCACAAATTAGTAACAAAGCTTGGCAGATACTGTCTCATCCATCATGCATTTAGTGATTTAAGGCCTGATAGCCACTGAGAGCATTGCCATACTTATTAAAAAACTGGTATTACTATACAAGAAATGGCAATTTAACTCTCTTTAAAAAAAAAGAGGCTGAAGTTAGTAGTGTTTGACTCCTTTTATATCTGTGAACATCTCTCTTTTGAAAGGTAGTTACACATCTTCAAACACTAACAAAGCTCATAACTTTGTCCTGAATCTTGTTCTGTGGACTGTCTTGAAATCTTAATTCTGCCCCCACTAAATGTGATCAATGTCTTTCTTGTATTCATTGTAGGTGTTATCTGCAGTAATTATTAGACTTATTCCTGGTGACGAATGGTATGGTATTTCAGGACTGCTACTAGCTTCTCTTTATCAGTACATTCTCAGCTGTTATGATTTAAAATCTTTTGTATTGCATGGAAGACTTGGAAACAATTCACGAGAAGGATTTCTGGATGCAAACCGTGAAGGGCTCTGTTCTTGTGCTGGTTTTTTGGCATTGTACCTCATTGGTGTTCAGTTAGGAAAGTTTCTCTTTCTAAAAAGGTGCGCTTTGGTTTAAAGATCAATTTAAAAAAAAAAAACTAAAATTACTACTCACAACAATAATTAAGGAAATTAATATGGTAAAAGCTAATGTTAAATAGGTGCAAACCCTAGAACAGAATATTGCTATGTTCATTGAGATGATCATTGTAAACAAACAACCAGTGATTTTTCTCACTGTAGTACATCACTTGTCTGCAATACCCTCAGCCAGGGAAATGCAGGTATTGTGCAATTCAATTTGGGTGTGGAAGAACCTGCAGGGTTCACCTTTCACGTTTTTGTGGCCTCAATTTCAGACAAATTTCTTTTTTCCCTTTTGAATGCCTGCCAGTCATGAAAAAGTAGTTGAAGAGAAGAACGATGCCACCTATGTTGCATCTATATAGGGGCAATGTTCTCCTGCAAACATTAATCAATCTTTCTTTTTTAACTTTAGTTACCCTTGGGTTTTGGGAGACACATGGTGTTATTTGTTAGGTCCCTTTTCAGTAATAGGAAAGCTTTCTTGTTTTAAGACCTTAATGCTGGGAATTGTATTCATTTAAATGTTGCACTAAGGTCTAATATGTGTAATTCTGAACAGGAAGACTCTCTCTCTCTCTCTCTGTGATATTATTTTCATCTTAAGATGGTTATTGTTAGGCCACTATAAAGGTCTCTCACAACTGGAAGTTAAAGAAACCACATAAATGCATGAGAATTTTTCAGGTGTCAATAAGAGAAAATATTGCTTAAATTGTTCAATTTATGAAGTGCAAGGATCACTTCAGTATACATTTTGTAATAATTTTTATGATGTTTTGTCATGTACACACAGGAACACTGTTGGACAGTGGTTGAAAGTGCTTCTTGTCCTTATCACAATAGATGTTGTCTTTTACTTCTTTGTTCAAGCATCTCAGCTGTTGGTTAGCCCTATATCTAGACGAATGGCAAATTTATCATATGTCTTGTGGCAGGTAAAGACTCATGTGACTCTGTACCAGTACCTGACATTTTGATAAAAGGGTACTAAGTTGATGTAATTGTGGTATCTTATACTGCACTTTGAACTTCCTATAAGGCAGATACCCTTTGAAGTCAACTCCCAATGTCTGTTGTAGGTCCCATTGTGTCTTTAACCATTGACACCTGAATGGCCCTGGACTGCCCCCATTTACAAGTAAAGTTGTTTGGCATGAGACAGAGTAAAATCTATCAAATCTCACTCCTAGCAGTCAATGGGTTAAAGGAGACATAATTTTTGAGAAGATGTAGAGGTTGTTAACCCATTGACTTCTGAACTGCCCTCCATTGATGAGTAAAGTTGTTTGGCATTTATAGACAGAGTAAAATCTATCAAGTCTCACTCCTAGCAGTCAATGGGTTAAGAAATGTGTTCCCCTTATGGAGATGTATTTGACATACCAGTAAATATAAAACTGAAACAGGATCTTTTCCAAAGCAGGACATATAAATGAGACTTAAAGTGAAGGAAAAATCTTTTGGTTTCCCCTTTAATAAGTTAGTCACCTCCAGAAGCTTGCTAAAATATTGTCAGCTGTGTGCTTTGGAATGGTTCACAGATTTTTTAATGCCTTCCCACTTATGAAGCAGCTGCAATAATATTATTGTTTTTAGTGGACATTAGATGCCTTCTGGGTATCATTTTACTATTGATGGCACACATTGCACAACCCCATGTGGTGTGATCACAGTGCCCTACAAATATCAATCTAGTTGGCTAAAATGTTTTTTACTCTGTGATGTTAATTAATGTTGTTTTTCCTTCACAGGTTGCATATAATATCCAGATTCTGTCAAGTTTCTTACTTGGAGATATTGTAATGTCTGTTGCAAAGAACACATTCCTGCTCAAGGGTGCAGTTCTTGGAGGATGTCAAGTTTGTTTCCCAGAAAAGAACCAGGATGAACCAAGGAAGACACCTTCACAGACTGAAGACATTATGCCTTGTACATGCTTGATAGCAGCTATTAACCGCAATCAGCTTTTTTACTTTTTATTGGCAAATTTATTGACAGGAGTCATAAACTTTTCCATACAGACTGTACACTGCTCCACGAGACAAGGATTTCTTATAGTCTGTATTTATTTATTTATTTTGAATCTCATAAGCTCTATCTTACATCTTAAGAAAATCGTTTAAAAGTTTGAATAAATAGTTGTAAAACATTTTGAGTATATTTCATTGCATCAACAGTGTGTTTTGTGGACTGTTTGCAACACATACTCATCCCCCAACCCCCTCCCCCCTACCCCTTGGCTTACTTAAGGTAGCCAAATGTAAATACTGATCTCTGAGAAGAAAGGAATTTGACTTTCGCCTGAGTTTTGTGGGGAGACGACAGAAGTGCCAAGTTTCAAGATCTATTTGTTCCATCACTAAGGGAAAAATAATATTGCTTTTGCCCCTTAGTGATCCATGAAGAGAGGAATGTTATTAACTTTCATCAATAACCAATATAAGACCTTTTTAGCTTTTATGTTTTGATTTCCCATTTCATACCATGTGATGTTCTCAAGTGAATTTTCCTTTTGTTTTTTCATAAGTTAAGCGAAAATGTCCTCTTTCAGGATGATCTTGCAAGTTATGAATGTAGATGCATATGGGTATATAAGACGATGTGTGAAAGAAATAGGGTCCCTAGATGTAGTGATTGTTCTGTGGGTTACCTGTGTAACAGTCTGGAGTAGACATTTTTTACACTAGAGTAACATCACATGGTCTGAAATGGGAAAACAAAGCGTACAAGCTAAAAAGGTCTATTTCATTGTGATTCACGAGAAACAGTAAATCAAGTTGCCAATCAATCAGGGCCCAGTTTTTTCATAGCCTGATTAAGCTTTTCCTGCCTTTTCTGTCTTGGTCACGTGATTTTCCAAAATTATACAGTAAGCACCTGCATATAAGAACAAGTGGATTAAGAACATCAGGCTGACATTTGGCCAATAAAGCACCATATAAATAAGAACAAATTCAGCCTTATAAATAAAACAAGTTCTTAATACAAAGGGAAAGGGTATTTATACAGGGGCGGATTTAGGGGGGGGGGGGGGGGGGGGCGGCCGAGGCGGCCGCGGCCCCCCCTTTCAGTTCGTCGGAGATTTTTTTCTTGTCAAAATATACAATAATTTTATCATTTTGTAAGCAGTCTGTTGGAGCTTTTGATTTTTTAGGTAAAGCGTGATTTTTCGCTAATAGTATGACCAAAGTTGTGCGAATAAACTTTCAACTTACAGGCGTTAATATTATCCTTTCGAAATGAGGAAGAAGACTGGATGCGAAATACTTGTCTACAGTCAACCTATCTTACAGAGACTGTAACAACGTAAAATCTTAATGCCTATATATATAATTATATATATTTTGTGACTTTGGAGCGAAGAGTCAAAAACCATGCATCATTATAACCATAACTTATAATTTTATTCAATATGGAATCCTGATATATTACGTTCCAGATTGCACCAGAGTGCATGTAAGAGTACCCAAATTTTCAACATTTTCTGGGGGGGCATGCCCCCCTAGAAAGTAGAGCCTAAGGCGCCCTAATGCACGATGATTAGTATTCTTGTTCGGCCCCCACTTTCAAAAAATGCTGGATCTGCCCCTGTATTAGGGTGAGGAAACAAGACAATACAGTAACTTATATCAAAGTACTATGGTGTTCAGGACCATTACAAACTATAAAATCTATTACAAAACAGCATTGTATGTTAATTAAACCTCTAGTAATGTATATATAAGTATCTCTGAAACCAATTTTAAGAACATTTTAAGAACACTTTCAGGCTGATTTCTCACCAAGCACCCCTCAAATAAGAACACGATCAGCCTTAAACGTGAAAAAAGCGTTCTTATATGCGGGTGTTTACTGTATGGTTGTGGGTTGAACCTTACAAAGTAATGTTAAATAGAACACACAAGGCAAAAAAAGGAGTACAGTAGAGTTAACGGAATTCAAGAACGACTATTTGAAGGGGTCCATAGCAACGGTTTGGTAGTTAATTGTACCCACCTTAACAACTGGGCCCGGAAGCTACCCTGCCGTGAAACAGCATGCAACTTCCGGAAGAAATGGATATTAGTTCCCAGGCAACGGCTTCTATGCTTGAGGATATGTGTTTTGTTTTGCAGTATGGCGGATTCATGTTCCTCGTTCATTAATTTTCTGTTTTTACTGGTGGTTTTTGCTTTCCTTTGTAGTGCTGCCAGTGGATTGCTTGGGAGAGGTAGGTCGAGTGTTGTAAAAAAATGATGTCCCAAGATTTTAGATTTTGAGAATAAAAGCTTAGTTTCCTACGGTTTCAGCATTTTTGGCAAGCATTCATGCAAGGTCGAATCGTGAACAGTCATCAAAAAATTCC
>OX421457.1:31962586-31965086 GCA_949126865.1 Montipora capitata | reverse complement strand
AACAAATAAATACATAAATAAATACATACATACTTTTTGTGATTACCTAACAGCATTGAAACCGAAATTTGCTGAATCAAAAGAAATAGATGAATTGAGCAAGAGTTTTGTGATGATCAATGTTGAGGTACAGTGAAAATATTGGTTGTAAAAATCTTTGATCAAAAAATAAACCTCAGTCTTATTTCCTGTCTTATCTCATGACCATCTTTTAAAATAATAAATTGGATTTTTTTACGGACACTTTTGTTCCACATTATGGTGATCAAGAGCATACTGGTTCCACAACCTTCTCACAAATAAAAATGATTTTGGTTCTTTTTTAACGAACTTTCCGCCAGTTCCAGGATTTGGGTTAGCTGGAATAAGTGAGTGCAAGAAAAATGAGCAATGACTGGGACAAGGCTGAGGTCACCTGAATCCCTCCCCAGTACTTTAAGATCTTGCATTGCACCCCTAGAAAGTCTCCCCAATTCCCAATGGACCATCATACCAGAGGAAACCTAGGAACTCCTTACTCCATGGTCACCATATTACTTTCTATTAATTTCTTTACAGGCATCTTCATGTTAAAATGTTCTTTTGAATTTTGAAAGGAGGGAATGAGGACAAAGGGATGTTATCTTTATGTGGTAGCGATTTTAGAACAAGGTATATGACATGAACATACTTCATTTGGTCATCACAAATAACAATAACTATTGTTATTGTATAGGACGATGAAGAACCACAGGATCCCAAGTTCCATATAGATGGTTCGTACATTCCGAGAATATTTATTTTAGGTAAGGCTGTATTTTGTAATATTATTAGGCAATACTGGTATTTTCAGATTATCAAGATCATCGAAAATAGGATCAGAGGTTTGATAATAATATAATTTATTATTTATGCTCTGGATTATTTTGAGAAAGGCAATAATAATTATTGAGACTGAAATACCAGTGACCAAATAAATCCCCAATTTTATAAAGATCTGTAACCATTTTTAACTAAAGTGATGTGGGGCAGAGAACAGGAAGCAGTGACACATGTTGAGATATGTCAAATACTGAGATGCCCAAGCCAACTCTGAGTCTTGAATTCTGTAATTGCCATGTAAAATAAATTGGGTAAAGAGGTTTTTGACAAGGCAGGTTGTATCTGACAGATTGTTGGTGTAACAACCACTTCACATATTTTTAGATTCTGCAGGTATTGTGCAAAAAGACATTTACAACAAAAATGGAAATCCATCATATAAATACTACTATGGGAATACAGGTGGAAGTAAGTGGTTTCTTTTTGACTATGAGTTTTGTCTCAATGCTACTCAATTTCCAGGTTTCCTGGGCTATTTTTTAAGAGGCATTTCTCTCAGGTTAAGAGTAATCTATGCAAAAGAAATTAAGATAATGTTTATCATTATAAAGCTTGACCATTTTTCACTTTGATAGGAGAGCACTAGACTAACATGAGGGCAGTACCTGGTGCAATCACTACTAACCATGTATTTACCCAAGTTAATCCTGTTATTAGGATTGGCAATGTTCTGTGTTTGCCTTAGTTGAGGTCCTAGTTGTAAAAGAAATTCATTTTTTCTGTTGAGCTCTAAGTAATATGCACAATATTCGTGGTACATTGTAGATCTGTATCACATTTACATACCCAAGGCGAAGCTGAGAGTTTGTTGAGACAAATATTGTATATGATTATTAAACGTCAGCATTTATTGTGTTAATGTACACTAAGTGTTCTTGGTGATTCAAGACATTTTAACAGGGAAAATTGAAAGAAACGTTTATGTAAATGACGAGAAAAATGTATCAGATATACATAAATTATACTGATTAGTAAAACATTTCTTTTGTTTTCTCATCATGAACTATTAATGAGTAACTGTTATAAGAGTCTCTAGTCAAAATTCATTAAATTTTGTACTTTGATTGGAAAAACAAAGGGCTAACAGTTGAACCTCACAAATTTTTGTTATGGTGATTAATTTACCATTACCAGCTCATTTATTTTGATAAAAAAATTCATGTTTTTAGAAACCAACCCTTTCATACTTAGTCTCCTTTGCAGCCGTTTTTTGATTGTCACGCAATGCCCCCCCCCCCCCCCCCCAAAAGAACGGAGAGTTGTGTGACGCCACGCCCAATAACGGCTGCGAAGGAGACTATTTCATACCCTGATTGGAACCTTGCAATTTTGTATTGCATATTTTGTGTGACACTTTGTTTTCTTTCCATCAGTTGTATCAAGCATGAAGGAAACCCTTGAGTTGATGGTTGATGGCAAACGAATTGGAGATGAACTTTGATGCATTATTGTGTTCTCAAGATAATAACAAAATACTGTGTATATTGTTTATTTATAAATACTTGTTGACATCAGGCCTTAGTTGTTCAAGAGGTGGATAACGCTATCCACTGAACAGCACGGGTTTCACCATGACTTATCCACTGGTTAGCGCTAGTTATCCATCGTTTGAACAACTGTACTTAAAACTGGGAACAGG
>OX421457.1:31937586-31947586 GCA_949126865.1 Montipora capitata | reverse complement strand
TGTCGAAAGAGTATTACAGGCAAATAGCGATACTTGTTGACAACTGTCGACTCTTTCTTCTTTCTTTCCTATTTAGAATCGAATTTGGGAGGCGCGGTGGCCTCATGGTTAGTGCGCTCGACTCCGGATCGTGTGGTCCAGGTTGGGGTCCTGGCCGGGGACAGTGCGTTGTGTTCTTAATTCTCACGGTGCCTCTCTCCACCCAGGTGTATAAATGGGTACCGGCGAATTCAATGCCGGGGGTAGCCCTGCTTTGGACTAGCAGCCCATCTAGGGGGGAGTAGAAATACTCCCCGTCGCTTCATGCTACAGAAACCGGGATAACCTCCGGCCTAATGGGCCACTTGGCTCATAAGTAGACTTAATTGCCAGGGCCCCAGTTGTTCAAACGATGGATAGCGCTATCCGCCGGCTAAATCACTATCCATTGGATAACTCAATTGGTTTTGCTAGTGTTTATCGGCTGGATAGTGATTACAACTGGGGTCAGATCTCACAATGCTTAATGGCGGGTCTTGCTTCAGATTAAAATATCAACCTGGCCAGGGTTGCGCGAATTACGGTTCGCGCCAACCAGCATTAAATACCATGGAAACCTTTTCTTGGGTTTCACTCACGTGATCAACAGCCATGTTTTTCAACGAAAACAAAAGAAAAAGTTTTCATAATAACAGAGTTCGATTCCGGGAGGAATGGAATGGCCGCCGTTTCATTGTTTGGGGACACTAACATAGCGGCTGTGACGTCATGTGAAATCCAAGGATAGGTTTTGATACCTCTTCACCAACGGTTAGCAGTAACCAGGCATAGAGTAACTGGCCCCTGAAAACTACATTTTACTTCAATGTTTGTCACAATCTGACCGTGATAGTCGAGTAGTCAAGTGTACGATTGGCTTCACTTACCTAAAAGAAATCTTGCGACTATTGCGACTTGGTTGCCTTGAACCAAGACCTGCATTCCGGGATTGCTATTTTTACCAGGGAGCTGAGTAACTTTAAAACAATAAAGAAGAACGAAGTTAAATGCAAAGACAAGAGACAGACAAAAGAGCGCTGGCGTAATTTCAGACATATTAAAACTCCAGTATGGTCCGCCCCTTCAGCACGGTGTATTTCTTCACTGTTCAAAGTGAGGGGGGGGGGGGGAGGGGGGGTTGAGAGACACCAGCAGGGGCTCAGTTGTTCAAAGCCCGATTTAGCCAATTCTGGATAAGAGGGAACTTTTCTAAATCAGTTTATAAGTGTTTCCACAAGATTCTTAGTTTGACTTTTTGTTTTCCATATTGTATCAAATTAGATTGTAAAAGGTTTTTTGAGAGGCAAAACTCGAAGCCTTGGTTGGTATTTAATCGCGGCCTTTGAAAAACCGGGCACTTTAGAAAGAACCAACTGCAGACCATGCATCGCTTTTCAAAACTGTATAATGTAACTTCTCCAACATAGATGATATTCGGCAATATTACCTGATGTGCTGCAAGCTGCCTTTATCTGTATCTTGTGAGCAAAATCCTGTGGTTCAATACCGTATGATTCAAGGTAGCGAATCAACGTCACCTAAGGACAAAAGAACACAGAAGGCGACAAATACGTTTGATGAGTAAAAAATGTGATCGGGTGGCGAGAAAGAAAAGCAGATTAGATTAGATTTTTTTGGTTTTTGCTGAGGGGGGAAAACCGGAGAACCCGGAGAAAAACCCTCGAAGCAGAGAAGAGAAAGAACGCAAACTCAACCACTTATGGCGTCGGGTCCGAGAATCGAATCTGGGCCACATTGGTGGGAGGCGAGTACTCTCACCACTGCGCCAGCCCTGCTCCCCTTTTTTAACCAATCAGAAGTGAGACCAAAACCAATCGTGGCTCGATCGTGCATGCACCCACTTTACGGTAGTGGGTGTCAGATATTAGTCCAACTTTTTAGTCGAGCTAGAATATCTTGACACACGAATAAAGTTGTCTTGTCTTTATCTTGTAAAAGCCATACCTTTTTGTTACCCATCCGTTGTTCCACTTTAATTTCAATAGCTTCAATCTTCCCTTTCCTGTTACACAAATACATGCAAGGGATTATTGTTTCTTTTTTAAAGGGTTAAGTTCGCTTGAAATAGCATGAGGATGTTGTGGAAGTACCATGGATTACTCAAAATCCTTTGGCCTTTGCTTTGCAACGATGGCTTACAAACAATCACTCAACACCACTGGGAAATACGTAGTGACTACCCTTCATGTGTCAGTTCTCTTATGTTCCCCTCAAAGTTTAAGAGACAATAAAGAGCGAGTTTGAATTGAGTGTCGTAAAACCAAAACCAAAGTAATTACTTTGGCCAATCAAAAAGGACGGAGACAATCCAGTAAACCAATCAAAACTCGAAGTAATTACACGTACCCGACACAAAGCACGGGAAAATGTGCACACGAGAGCTATGATTGGTTTTGGTTTCACTTCTGATTGGTTGAAAAAATGGCGCGAGAACTTTGTGTCGGCTACGTGCAATTACTTCGAGTTTTGATTGGTTTACTGGATTGTCTCCGTCCTTTTTGATTGGCCAAAGTAATTACCGGTACTTTGGTTTTGGTTTTACCACACTCGAATGAAACTCGCTCTTTTCAGGCTGTACTTTAATTTCATGTGATTTAGTTTTTGATTAACAGTCTCTCCAATACGTAGAGCACTTATGCTCAGCTTGATAAGCTCAAGACTTCAATAGTTATTCTTTTATTGATATTGAGATCATTTTGATGACTTTGCTACTCAGTCGCACGGTCAGCTGCATACTAGGAAGTTTCGTTACCTTATTACAGGATCTTGTCCTGGAAGTGTAATTTGATGACAATTGTTCATTTTATTAAAAACTCTGCAAACAAAAAAAAAGCAGTACTCTTTCAGAGGAAATTGACAGTTATAGAATTTGAAAATGACTCGTTGACAGCAGAAGACACCTTCCGCTTAATGGGTACCGAGACAATTTTTCCCCACGATTTACAAAAGGCAACTTACCTTTCGAAAAGTTGATCCCACGGTAAAAAATCTACAACTTCGTTTTTGTTTATGAGCATTTTGGTAAGTGCTGGATCTAGCATAACCATCCTGTGGATAAAAATAGATAATACTATTACTAATTTAGAGCGAGTTTCAATTGAGTGTTGTAAAACCAAAACCAAAGTAATTGCTTTGGCCAATCAAAAAGGAAGGAGACAACCAGGTAAACCACTCAAAACTCGAAGTAATTACACGTAGCCGACACAAAGCTTGGAAAAATGTGCATGCGCGAGCCACGATTGGTTTTGGTCTCACTTCTGATTGGTTGAAAAAGTGGCGCGAGAAATTTGAACCTAATCTATCACTGAGTGAAGTAATCCAAAACCATGCAATTTGCTAATTACTTTGGACACTCAATTGAAAACCGCTCTATTAATGATTTCTAAAGCGATCTATGCTCCGGTTCTAAAGTACTTAACAACGGACTATTAACGATTACTGGTCATAAAAGAGGGTCTCAATGAGGGGATGACTTTCTAACGATTAAAAAATTTGCCTTTTCACGGCTCACGGTTATTCCCGTCACGGTTAACTTAAAAGAAAAACGAAGAAACGTCCCTCGTTGAAAATGAAACAATTTTCAAAATTGCTTTTTGGGGTTCTCTGTGTTAGTTAGTAGGATCTTAGTACACATATCGAATAGAATAAGTCATTGGTCACCTGGCCCCAGTTGTTCAAACGATCGATAGCCCTATCCGCCGGATAAATCACTAGGAGGTCGTGAGTTCGACTCCGGCCGGACCAACACTCAGGGTCTTAAAACAACTGAGGAGAAAGTGCTGTCTTTGTAATTTCACTCGAAAATGCATGTCGGTTAGTCAAATAAATTAAGCGAATTATTTTCCTGCTAGCAGAGGTCTCTTTTCTCTTTTCTTTGTGTTTGCTTGACAGAGTTCTCTTTTCCCGTACTTGTCTGCCCAGCAAACGCAAAAAGAAATTAAAGAGATCTCTGTTAGCAGGGAACGAAATCTTTAAAGAGAGCCAAACAAATTCAAAATTGTAGTTGACGCTTTCGATGCCTGACAGCCATCTTTTTCAAAACTAAGCAGCGCCAAAGGTGCAAGATATACATAATTAACACCTGCAGGAGCCTTTTTTCCTGACACCTTTGGCACTGCTTAGCTTAAAAAAACAAAAGATGGCTGTCAGGCATCGAAACCGTCAACTACAATTCTGATTTTTTTTAAAGAATGCGCTTAATTTGATTCTTGTGTTTTCGAAGTTGGCTCATTTGAATACCAAAAAGAACGTGAAAAAAGGGACACATTCCCTGTTACTTGAACTGAAAACCCGGTCCATCTTAGCCTGCGTAGCTGGTGGTTCTGTTGTTGTAGAATGCGAAGAGATCTTGAGCGGAAAAGCCGCTTCCTTTTCCCCCACCCCAGCCCTCTCGCAACAACAGAACCGCCAGCTATGCAGGTTCGGTCCAGATAGATAACTTAATTCATACCTCTTGTCTTCAGTAGAGATTAGCTCGTGTGATTTCACATACTTTGTGACAACTGAGCGAACGTCTGATGGACTCAGCACAGAACTTTTACTGCTCAAAGAGAAAGCAAATCATATTGATTATGAATAATAGTCTGTGGGGTGAACATTTGTTTTGGAGGGAGGGGGGGGGGGATTATTGGATTTCCAGTGGGGCAACATACTTATTCCGAATGCCATCTTTAACGTCCGAAAAAGTCCAGTACAGACCATCTGAAGGAGAAACAGTAACGTCTAGAGTTGACTTGAGCTTTAATAAGCGACTTCGTAAACAAACTAACCCTTCTGCATGGGTTTGGCGTTCAACACCGAAATTTGATACAAAGTGAGTTGATAAGGGATATTGTTAACCGAAACTAGAATCAAAGCTTATGAGCATAGGTTGTGTTCTATTGGGATCAACTGTTTCAACCACAACCGGTTTAGATTGAAGAACAGTTGAGTTTTCTCGACAGGTGCCAGTTATTCAAACGATGGATAGCGCTATCCACCGGATAAATCACTATCTAGTGGATAAACAATAGAAAAACCAATTTCGCTAGCTATCCAATGGATAGTGGTTTATCCGGTGAATAGCGTTATCCACCTTTTGAACAACTGGAGCCTGAACACTCTTCCAACCATTTTCGGTTGAAACGCGGTAACTCCTGGGAACAGTCATTACCAGACTTCTCCGCATCGACAACTTGACAGAAAACCACATGGCTGGAGCCTGCGCGGCCGACTTTACATGTAAAAAGCCCGCGTAAGCGACAGCGGTTGCTGCCTTTTCAACCGTTTCAATCAAGTTTGCCGGTTGAAAAACTTGATCAACCAAATCAACCAAAAGCGGTTTTTTCCCAATAGAACACGAAAAAACCCAACCGACCTAAAACCGCTTGACCGCAGTAGAACACGACCTTAGCGTTACACCTGTATGAAGAAGGATACGGCTTTTAAATGTAGTAAAGATGGTCAGTTTCTCTACATCTACTCACTTATATCCAAGTTCTGAAAATATTGGTAACACTGCTGCTGACACAGAGAACAGTTCTTCTATATGAGGAGGCTAAAACATAATATTGGAAAACCAAACTGAAAAGATCAACAGCGCGGGTTTTTAATTGCGTATAAAGAAATTTTCTGAATGCACTGGTTTGTGACAAATCGTTTTATGATTGGTTCAGATAAATTACTCTCGGTATATTTTCAGCCAATCAGAGATAAAAGCTTGATTAATTTTGACGTACCAACACGCATTTTCCCGCCCTTTAATAGAGCTTGGATGCTTGCATTTGCTTTACCTTGTAATTGGCTAATTTGAATGTCTTCATTAGCTGTGGTTGGCCCAGTAATGAGTAGATTCACAATCATTGAAAACAGCAGGACTGCAATAAGCGTTTCTCGCAGACAAGTCCGTTTTCGAATAACAAAGCAAGAGAAAATCAAGTATCACTAAAAATGGGGTTCATCTAAACATTTAGTTGTAACTAAAATGTGTTACTTAGCACCATCTTTTAACATTAATTTTAAGACATAGACGTGCAAAGATGGCCATCTTACTTGAGCTTGCGCAGTTGATGACGCCACCAGTTGTGTCGAAGACTCAACCATCGGTTGGTTCACTTTAAACTCCTTTAATCTGTTAATACAAAGAAGATTTTTCGCGATAACAACCAAAGCTTTGTGACTGTGCATCGGTAGTTCCACAAGTGTTACAATTCGAACAAAGCTACTGAGCGGTACTTTCGAATTCCCGCGGTGCTGTTTATTATGCTGTACAAGGTGGTTCTATCTTTTGAGTCTGTGGTTGTAATCCTAAAGTGTGACGATTTAAATGAAAGCTACTGAGCAGTATTTTCCATTGGTGCTGTTATCATACTGTACAAGGTGGTTCTTCCTTTCGAGTCTGTGGGTGAATTCCTAAAGTGTGACCATTCAAATGAAGGCTACTGAGCAGCATTTTCCTGCAGTGCTGTTTACATGTATTATGCTGTACAAAGTGATAAATTATAACTTTTGAGCAAAACTCTTAAGAGTGACATTCCAAATGAACTGCTTTTATAACCAAACTCCGGCAGTTAGTTCTAGCAATAACTTACTCTGGATGATTCCATATTATTTCGGTAATGTGATCAACTCCTTTAGATGCTTCTTGTACCAAGATCAAACCCCTTTCTTGCATACATTGTAGGAATTTAGACAACTGAAAAGATTTATTAAAACCTGCGTTAGTAGCAACAAACATTTAGACGTATACCGGTAACTGTGGAGTAGTAAGTCATAGTTACTGTACCTTTTTGTACGATGACTTCTTGATATTTATTGATTTTCCTTCAGGACTAAAAATAGATTAATTACAGAGTTAATGATAACAACAATAACAACAATAACATCGACTCTAAGTCTCAAGCTTATCTAACGAATTAGGGAGGGTGTAAACCAAATCACAAGAAGTTAAAGTTGACCAAATCAACAGTTGGTTTCTCAAGGAAGGAAAACAGGAGTACCTGGGGAAAGACCTTAGTACCAGAGTAGAGTAGAGAACCAACAAACATAACCAACGTGTGACGTTAAGTCCGGGATCGAACCTATAGCCAACTGGTGTACATCTACAGTTACATTTGCATGTTCCGATCCATGGAGCACTCGGCAAAGTCTCTTTTCGATGGCTGTTTCTGCTTAGGTACCCTCATACACCACAAGCCTTTTTAGAGACATCATTGCCAAGCCGGCCACTTCTGCTAGAGAGAACAGAACAGCCACAACACCGGGGACTTTATCCCCTGCTCTTCTCGAATAGTGAGTGGGTTCTTTAACGTCCCTCAGGGAACTTACAAACATGGAAGATTTTTGTGAGACGGGGCCTACAGTTTAAAGTCCTTATCCGAGAAGACTTGAAAGTCTCAACCATTTGCGGGTGTAATTACAAGGCAGCACTTTCTCCTCAGTTATTTTAAGATCCCGAGTGTTGATCCAGCCGGGGTTCGAACCCGCGACCTCCCAACTGCCTGAACGCTGAACCAACTGACCCACCGGTGTGCGGTAAAATGCAGGTACTCTAACCACCGAGCCAACCCTTATGACACTGCTTAAATTAAAATTTTTGCGTCGCGAAAAGTCGATTGATAACTTCCTTTTGCCATCTTTAAACTCTTGTTGGAATCATTTTTTATGAATTCAACGCGTCTTAGAATGCGTAGCTTAGAAATTCTCCGTTGCTCTAGCCTGTTCCATGCTCCAAGAGGCCTCGACCCAAGCCCCCACTCGCTTTTCATGCGGTTGTTTTCGCACTGGGAGCCTATAATTCCGTGTCCAAGTACACTAAATTCCTTATGCAATACAGTACTCAACGTCATCTGCCAACACTACGCATCAATACTGGTTACTTTATATAGTCTAACGTCGATGTCCGTTACTACACGTCACCACCCGTTACTCTACGTTACCAGCCATTACTAAACGTCGATTTACGTCACTAGACATCACCACCCATTATTCTACGTTACTAGCCGTTACTAATCGTCATTGCACGTTACTGCACATCGCTTGCCGTTATTCCACGTTAATAGCCGTTAATACTCGTCACAAGACGTTACTGCATATCACTACCCGTTATTACACGTTCCTAGAAGTCACTACTCGTCACTGGACGTTACTGCACAACAGCAGCCGTTACCATACGTTATTAGCAGTCACTACTCGTCACTAGACGTTACTACACATCACTACCCGTTATTACACGTTACTAACAGTTACTGCTCGTCACTCGAGATTACGGCACATCACCAGCCGTTATTACACGTTACTAGCAGTTGCTACTCGTCATTAAAAGTTACTACATATCACTACCCGTTATTACACGTTCCTAGAAGTCACTACTCGTCACTGGACGTTACTGCACAACACTAGCCGTTACCATACGTTATTAGCAGTCACTACTCGTCACTAGACGTTAGTAGACATCACTACCCATTATTACACATTACTAGCAGTTACTTCTCCTCCTTAGACGTTAGTACACATCACCGACACTTTTAGGAAGAAATACAATGTCCAAACTTACCAGGAAGGCAGCAGATAACTCTTAAAATACGAGTTGGTTAGAACAGGCAACTCAATCTTTTTCATCCTTAACAACGAACAAAAGAAACAGTACTCGAGAAGATTATCCATGTTGTCTGCAAAAGTGAGAAAAGAGAAAATCCAAGAGAGTCTGAGTGAATTCTTCTGAGTCGATGTTTAATACATGAAAAAAGTTTAAATTAGGAACTGCACACTCGTGACACTTTATATATTTATACATGATGCACGGTACTTATAATTTGAAGCTTGATACTGAGCCATATGACAGAAAAGAAAACAACAAAGACAAAAAAAGGAAAGGAAAAGAAAACAGAAAGTATTAAAAAAAAACAACGAATTTCCAATGGTTATACCGAGAGAGGATTCTTCAGGGTTTGCCCCTTCCACTGAATTATTTGCCTCAGCAACTGGTTTTTCATCCCCCTCGTCAACTGTGTTACAAGCACCCTCAGATAAATTTGGATCACTGTCAAACTGTTCTTCAGGGCAATCATCTTTCTTCTCTTTGTTCAACTCAGTTGCAGAGTCTTCTCTATGAAGACTTTCTGCAATAGACCACATTTCATACATTAATTTAATAAGGAACTCAAATACAGTTACACAATTCTACGATTACCTTTCAATATCCTCTTTTATATTCAAAATAATTTTGCATTTTTGATTGGTCAATGGCAAATGCACAAATAGGTTATATATAGCGTGATACAGAGATGCTATGGAATTAAAAATCGTATGAACTTGCTGTTTTGAAACCACTCAAATAAACTGAGAAATTTCAAAACATCAGTCGTACCGATAAATCACGAAACGCACTCACACTCACTCTTGAAGGATGGTGAATTATTATGCAAGGTTTACCTGAATTTTCCTTATTACTGCTATTCTCTTCCTCTGCATTGATTGAAATGCACTGTATAACCTCTTCAATGGTATCATCACCATTAACTTCGTCATCGTATAAAGCCAGTTGAGGTAGTGGAGTCTTACTTCCTTGTGCCCTTGAATGAGAAATTTAAAAATATCAGGTTATTTTTATTTGGTACAGTTATGAGAGCACTTCCAGGTGACCAATGTACAAGTGGGCTGAGCTTGTAATAGATAGATAACAGAGTTAATTCGTAACTGAGAAATCAGAAGAGCTGTATTGATGGGCGAGTAAGGCATGGTACTGTACTTTGGTTGTATCAATTCAGTTGGTGGAAGTAAACTGGCCTTTGTAGGGAGATTTGACAGCTCACGTTGCAAATGTTAACCCTCCATGAGAGTGAATGCGACTCACTCAAAACATTGGCTTTCAAATCTCCCTACTGTACTCTTTTAAGTCTGTGTTGTTTCTTGACCCTTCTCCGAAAGTTTGTCCGAGGTTTTTGTGGTTCAACAATGGTTATAGCAACACCCATTTCCCCAT
>OX421457.1:31927586-31930086 GCA_949126865.1 Montipora capitata | reverse complement strand
GCGATAAATTTCTCACACTTCTGCTTATCTGTCTTTATTCCACTGGATTTAAACAGCTGTGGTTTCTTTTGCCGAACGTACACACAAAGGAAAGAGCATGGTTGGACACTGCTGATCGTACCTTGGAACGTTTTTTGGTCGCAGTAGAACCTTGACCTGTTGCAAACACGTTTGTCTTCATAACTTTACGTCGATTTCAAGGGCTTAGGAGATACCAAGTTGAGTTGAAAATTATGTTGTTGAGGCAGCTTTTAAATCCGTCCTCAGAAGTCAGTTCGCTTCGCGTTTGAAACGACCTTCAAGTTTACACTCTGTGTATATAAGACGTATGTTATGTTTATTGCTTTACCATTCAATACTTAAGCCTGAAACTGAAAGAGCAAACTTGGAGCGGAATTTGTGGCAATTTATGTTTCGAACCATTCACCTGTTTGCTTATTAGCAGTCCTTCAACGTGGCATTGGAGGGTCATACCTTCGGATTTGACATCTCTTTCAGAACTCGTTTGCCAGATTTGTTGTTCTTTACGTGAGCAGCACCGTTTTCAGTGGAACTCCATTGGTTTGTTTAACGTACGTCAGAAAATTTATCATTATTCCGCATAAAAAACATTAAAACAGCTGAACATGGATCCAGAATATGAAAGAAGACTTCTTCGCCAACCAAATGGACGAAGCCCACTTCATAATTCTGTGAGTATGAAACAGATATCATGCGGAGGATTGCATGTAGTTTTCGATTGCCATTAGTTGTAAACAGTAAGGGAGATAAGTTCCAAGATACCTGCAGCATAATGTCAAGGCACTATTTTATGGTGAAACGTTCTCTGTTGTTTGCCTTGCAAGTCTTCTTGCAATGTCATTGCAAGACAAGGTACTGCTTAATGAATTAACAGCATTGCTTCATGATTCATGAAGCAAACCATTCACTCAACACTGAAAAACTTGTGAGTTTGGCTCAGATTTCCAGCCTTTGGTGGCTTGTCACACCCATGCTACTCCCCACTCCTGGAGTGGGGAATATTTAGGATGGGTATAACTAATTACCAACTGTTGGAAGTCTGAGCCTACATGGACTCATGAGTTGAGTTTTGAGAGTTTATCTTTTTCTGCTCTAGTTGTCAGGAAAACCAGTACTTGAAAACTTAGTGACACTTAATCTTACCACACTATCATACATGTAGATATTTGGACACTGGGTAGTATGATTATTTAAAGCTGTTTTTCCTTGTGCAGTCCTTAGACTCATTCATGAAACACTGCACGGTATAATGGGACAATTTAAAGGGGCACTTTTAAAGCATTTGTACTATTTTCAGTTGAAACTAAGTGAAACTCGTAACTGCACACACATTTTATTCCTTACTTTGCAAAGACAATATCAGATTAAAATTTTCACAGGATTGATCATGATATCACCATGGTAATGTTGTTTGCCCCATACTGATCCTCTTGAAAACTGGGATCCATGAATTTTAATATTCTACTTCAAAATAGTTTTGTTTGTAAGGGTGAAAAAAACTGTTAGCCATATGAGTGAAAATCAGCAATAACGTGATGTTCCAAATTTGAAAAGTTGACTAACTTTTCCATATGACAAAAATACCTTAGTGAAGAAATCTGTTTCTTAGTGACAAGAAAATACCTTTTTTTTTTGTCTTATTGTTACAAAGACGTTTTTTAGTCTTCAGAGGAAGTTTAATAGAGCAGAATTGACACTGTCTCATTAATCCATTGACTCCTAGGAGTGAGTCTGGGGGAAGGGAGGGGGAGGGGGGGCAGTTCTGGAGTCAGTGAGTTAACATTAACTCTCTACATCTACTCAAAAAAATGTCCCCTTTACAGAGGCTGAAAAAGATATTTTAACTGAGGCATGTGCATAAGCCACATACATAATACTTTAGCTGCTCGCATTAGCTGATGAATCAATTTAAATGGGTGACAGGAAGTAATGATGTGAGCAAGAGAGCCAGAAAATTTATCATCCAGTATGGTGATCAATATCTCGACACTTAAGCCGATGACACATGGTTCAAAATCCTACAACATTAATTTGTTGCTCAAGAAATGTTTCAACAATGTTGCACAGACGTGTCAAACGGAATAGCGCTGGTCTCTATTTTCATTCAACATCGTTCAACAACTGAGTTTTAGAGGGCCTTTTAGTGGTGCTGTGTTGTTGCCATGGCAACAGTTGGGATATTGCAGGTACAGCTGTACCCTTGCATGACAATAGTATTAGACAAATTTTCAAAATATTGCCCTACTGGAAGGTCAGCGATAGTGGTTGTAATCATTTTTCATTGGAAACTCACTGTTACCTGTAGAAAATCCTTTCAAGCCACCTTGTTTAACTTTCCTTCAATTTGTGCATTTGTTAACAGTCCTGTCTGTCTGGAGTAAGACATTTCAGTCCAGTAAGTTCACCAAGCAGAGACAAGTATGGAGACAGGTAAGAAAGTAAAATAATGGCTTCAATGCTGATTAAATGGAGTTTGATA
>OX421457.1:31900086-31917586 GCA_949126865.1 Montipora capitata | reverse complement strand
TCAAGTGCTAATGTTGTTAAGTACTGTGTAATTTTTATCTTTGACAAGCAAGTGACGATACACTTCACTTGAATCACACTCTTAGTAACACCTCACCTCAAAATAAGAGTTTTGAATATTTTGAAGATTGCGAATTTTCTTTCTCCCTTTATTACAAGGTGTGTGGACTGAAGTGGTCGCCAGATCATCAGCACCTTGCATCTGGCGGCAATGATAACAAGTTGTTAGTATGGAATCTGTCAAATTTGTCTCCTGAACAACAATATGGCGAACATTCTGCAGCTGTCAAAGCCATTGCTTGGTCCCCTCACCAGGTACGAACAACAACAACAATGACTACAATGAACGGTACGATTTCAAGACCAGAACTAGCCTGTTTTGTCACAACCTATTCACCACTGATACATGTACGAGAGAGTAGTTTGATAGAGGGTGACTAAAAACTTGTATTCTCATACTTTTAATGTTATTTAATTATTTCTGCAGCATGGCTTGCTCTCTTCTGGTGGAGGAACAGCAGATAGATGTATTCGGTTCTGGAATACACTAACTGGACAACCACTTCAGTGCGTGGACACTGGCTCACAGGTATCCATTATTGGCTTGCTGTTTAGAACTGTTCAGTAGATTTCATATGGATGGTAACACCTCAGGATTTCACCGACAGACTCAAAAGTTACAACCACCTTGTACAGCATGATAACAGCACCAATGGAAAGTACTGCTCAGCAGCTTTCATTTGAATGGTCACACTTAAGGATTACTCCGACAGACTCAAAAGATAGAACCACCTTCTACAGCATAATAAACAGCACCACAGGAAAGTACTGCTCAGTAGCTTTCATTTGAATGGTCACACTTAAGGATTTCAACCATAGACTCAAAAGATATAACCACCTTGTACAGCATAATAAACAACACCACAGGAACGTACTGCTCAGTAGCTTTCATTGGGATGGACACACTCCAAAATTTTAGCTACAGACGCGAAAGCTAGAGTCCACGTACAATCTTAAAGTGAAGTACTAAAATACTTGAAATACATAGTCTGTTTTTATTTTCCAAGGTTTTGTTTCACAAGAGTTCACGAAAAACTCTCTAACAGTCTTTGTAATAGAGCACAACAATAAATCATTGCTTGTGTCGGTCTCATTTTCAGGTTTGCAACTTGGCGTGGTCAAAACATTCCAACGAACTTGTAAGCTTTGGTTTCAATTGAAGTTCTTCTTGTGCAAGTTTTCTTTTCTTCTACGTAACAGTCCCTATTCCCTTGCAATAAGCCTTTGTAACTTTTTCTTTTCATTGCCTCTTTGCTTTTAGGTTAGTACACATGGTTATTCGCAGAACCAAATCCTGGTTTGGAAATATCCATCGCTTACACAGGTGGCCAAATTGACAGGTCACTCATTTCGCGTTCTGTACTTGGTGAGTATTTTGCAGCTCATTACAAATTTTCATTTTCATTTGCTTTCAAGTTTTGCTTTAGACTAAACTTTGATTGCCAGAGAATGCAATGCAAAAACCACGAAAACCCTAATTTATTTCCTTACTCAATTAGTTACCCATCTTTGTTACAGGCTGTATCACCCGATGGAGAAGCCATAGTCACTGGAGCTGGAGATGAGACGCTTAGGTTCTGGAACGTTTTCAACAAAGCTCGTTCCCACAAGGTACCGTTGATTTTATTGGTTATTGACCTGGAGCTGCCTCTCTTTATGCAAATACTTTCTTTTCTGTCAGTAATCACATATGGCTGCTGGTCACGTGAGCGAAAACGCTCTATTGTGGTCTCCCCTATAATATCTAGCAAATGTGACCGACCTGCGAGTGAAATATGAGGCCATTTTATTTTAACAGCCATAAGTCGATTGAATTTTCCTAGCGCTGGGCATAGAGATTTTTGATTAACCAATTTTATGGTTTTAGCTTCAATATGCAATTTCAACACTGTTCTTCTTTTCTTCTTCACAGGAATCGAAATCAGAGCTCAACCTCTTCTCAAGAATTAGATGATATACACATAGCAACTCAGTTGACATTGCCATAATTATGTAGCTTATACTAGTATCAATAACCATAGATTGTTTTAAAATTACTTTAAATGATGCAAACAGAGTATATCACCAAAATGATTATATAATGCTCACCCCAGTTGAAGCTGTACCATATGTGACCCGTATATGAAATAGGTATTCTATTCCAACTTATTGTTGCCGTTCAAAAAGAGGGAGAGTGTCGTCAGTATTGTGCAAAATATTTCTGCTTTAGATCTCTGAGTAGGTTTGACATGTAGCACTTCCTCTCTTAGTCTCCTTTGTCACGCAACGCTGCTCGTCCCCACTCGTAGGAACGAGGCAGACTATAGACCACTTTCATAAATGGCGACCACTTTTACATTCTATTGTCTTTATGTTAATTAGACCTACTGGCCTCATTTTGAAACAAAAATTCTTTTGAAATTTGCGCGTCGTAGCGAGGCTGGAAAGGCTTATTAGCATTAAAACAAGAGAATATTTTATTTGGCCGCCATTGTGAAAGAGGTCTATTCCTCTCCCAACCTTTATTGTAAAATGGAAAGAATCCAAGATTTTAATTTGCTAAAGGATTGAAAGGAAACCATCAATATAATCGAAAGTTCGTCTACAAGACTTCAATTTTAATTATCATTGGTGGTGTGCGAAATTTGTTTTACGCATCCTCCGGCCTCGGTTTGCTGCTATATAGCCACAATAGCACTGTGTCGTAGTCCTTTCAAGTGACTTTCCCAAGCGCGAAAAAAGACCGATGGCTTTACGAAATGGCTTTTGGTTTCCCGAGTTCAAGGAAGTCGCGTTTTAGGATTAAATTATTAAAAAGACAGCTGGCCTTGAAAGTGTGAACTGTGAAGGTTTCGTTAAACATAAGTATTTCGATTGAAAAATAGCAACTTTCATGATATTGCTTCTACGCTGATCTATTCACGAACCAAACCTCTGACCGAACGAATTTCCCCTTTCCTGTTTAATAAATGGTTCCCATAAATTTTAGGGTGTCATGGAACCTCCTAATTCTTGTCGAACTAAACCAAACATAAACGGAACTTAGTAAGACGTACTGTTTTTTCGACCGAGCACGCAGATTATTTGCATTGCAAATCCAAAACAGCGAGTGCAAATTCTCCTCCAGGAATTAGTTCTCTAGCGATAAATCTTTTTTATCTGCCTAGTGCGACCAGATAAAATGTTCATAGTAGCTTTGAACACTTTCAAGTGAGAGTGTTGTCAAGTTTTTCCTGCAATACCCAACAAGACGTGTTCAACTGTGTACGCGTACATCTTAGGCTTAAGTTGAGATGAGAAAAGCTTGCAGGCTAGATTGGTAAAAAGAATGCAACGCAGTATTGAAGATTTTTCAAACGCTCAACCGCTATGAAACCGAGTCTTACACATGTCTTGGTTCTTTGCGCCGCAATCGATAGCAACTGTCAAGCCCTCGAGTATGGTAAAGCGGGCGCTGATCTTCGAAATATTGGAACGATCGCTTCAAATGAAATTTCCCTTTGCAGAATTCTAGTTTTACTACAGCGTGATCCGTTCATTGGACGAAACCAATAAACCAATCTCGTTATATTAAAATTCAGTCCTAAGCAAAAGGCATCATGTCGAAGCTCTGGGGAATAAATATAATGATTTGTATGTGTTTATTCCCCAGAGCCTCGTTCCCAGGGTCTCTCATCTTAACGCCTGGCGTTAAGATGAGAGACCCTGGGAACGAGGTTGAGCCTCGAGATGATACATTTTGTTTAGAACTGAAGTTTGAATATATCGAAATTGGTCTGTTCACGTCGAAAAGAAGTTTCAATTTGAAATATTTGACAACTTTATGCCTTGTAAACCGAGATAACAAAAGAGGGGAACAGACGTCTTTCACTCTTCCTATCCCCAATGCATGAAAGGTTTGGGTTGAGTAGATCAGGAAAAGCGCGGGAGAATACCTTTGATAGTCTCGTGACTTGCCAACCTAGCTAGCCAATTAGAAAACGTTAAAACGTAATTCGCCAATCGCAAGATTGCAGAGACTAAGGAAAACCGTTCACATGCCAACAACGAGGACACAGAAAAAACCTCGCCTGCCTCCCAGGATACTTCAAGTCTTTCGGCGTAAAACGCAAAATGAAAATTGTTTCAAACGTTACTCCGATGCAAACGACGGAAGCGACATGTTGTATTTGTAATGAGTTAAATCACAAACGTCCTCTCCTGGCTCACATCAATGCGCGCTTACTTGTGCTATGTTTGGTTTTGTTCGAGTATGAGCACTGCCGCATTCGCGCGTACGCAAAACAAAAACCGAATTAAATAAATAGAACGAACGGTAGTTCCTCTTGACTCTGAGTCACAGCGTCTTGAATCCCGATGAAGCCAGAGATTTTGGCCCGTTTCTCGTGTTAACCATTTCTGTTAGACCACGGCGCGTTTTTCTGCGGTAGTTCACATCCCATCTAACTGATACTGTGACTTCGAACAATCTGTATTTGCCAATATCGTCAGTGCGTCCTCTATTTGGTCTGTTCATTAAAAATTCAATTCGTCGCATAAAAATTTGCTAGTATTTGGAAAGTCGCTAGACTCGATTTCAGCCGCTCACTCGAATTCGGGTATCCTCCTCGGGAGAGAGCGCTGGCTCATTTCCCGAAACAGCGGCTGGTAATCGAGCCTAAAAAGTCGCTTTCTCAGTGATCATCCCATAATTTTAATTATAATTTTAACTTTATTTTTTAATGATTTCCTAAAACTGCATATAAAAAACAACTGAGTTTTCTCTCAGGTCTTCTTCTCATGATATTCGCGGAAGTTACATTCTGTCCCCCAATAAACGTAGATGTAGGAACCGTCTTCTTCCGTTGTCATGGAATGTTAGAATTACCCAGAATTAGTTTGAACATGAACGAGGCAAATTGAGAAGCAAGAGATTGGCCCTCATCAATTGGCTGAAGCGCCACCGGAGGAAAAAGGAAGAAGAACATTTCTAGCCAGATACTAAGGAGTAGCCCTGGTGTGTGCTTTTAATGTAGCCTTTTGATTTCTGAACAAAAGGTTGTCATAGAAAATTCCCCACAAAGTAGTGCTTTTCTCGCTGTTATTTTTGTAGAAAAACCTGTGTGGCCTTTCGTCAGTTGTTCTTGTGAAAAAAATGGTATAATGTAAATAAGAGAGTACTTAGATTTACATTTGTAGATTACTAAAATCACTGACTCTGTATCTCTATGCAATAAGCGCATTCAAAATTTCTTCATATTACTGTATAAAAGTCTGCTTTCGAATGATTTTCCTGCTACTGGGTATGAAAAAAAACCGAGTTTAATCCCCGGTCTTCTTCTCATGATCTTCGCGGAAGTTAGTTCTGTCCCCCAATAAACGTAGAACAACCATTTATGGTCTTCAGTCTTTTCCTTTACTTATCAGCTAAGTTGTGGAATGCGCTACCTGTAATTTATCCGCACCAATGAGTTAACAGGTTTTAAAATGAGAATCCACGGCAACATTTTGTATAGCCGCTTTTCTTTTGAATTAATTAATTTTACTTTAGATATTTTCTGTTAATTTAGTTATGTATCCGTGCGTGCTATGTATTTTAGCTGTAAATGTAATGTCTCCAAGATAGTAGCTCTTGTAGTTACACTGAATTCCGGGATGATAGAACGTTCAGAATGCATTTGTGTATGTTTCCTTTAGCAGGGCGCATGCGTACACTTTGTATTCCGCGACTACAGTGCTTACCATATGAGAGGTAAAATGACTTTTGGCTTGAATATATAAGCCATCGAAATCTTACGTTAAATTGTAATGACAAGGGCGGTCTGGAGCTGTGAGTAGGCGTGGGATTTGTCACATATGGTTTAGGGGCCGACATATCTCTCCCTCAATGCCGTACCGGGAGAAGAGGTCGGTAGCAGAAAGCAGCGAAGGGCCAACTGCGTCCAAAAGCGATCGCACGGGCCGAAATCCCGGGATGACTCGTTTGGTACGACGCTCCAGCGCCACGTCTGGAGGTACTGCATTTTTCTCTCTTGCTCAAACATTCCGTCAGCGTATGCGCAAACGTTCTGGCTCTCCGATACGTACCATAGCAAAAAAAGATGCTTGTTTTTGCAAGCAATTGACATTTTAGTTGATTGTACAGGCATAAACGTAGATGTAGGAACCGTGCGTGTCTGGTCTTCTGGAGACAGAGGTGAGAGATGGTTTCGTGCAGACTGGGACGACTAAAATGCTTTGTTGTAAACATGGCAGTTCACGAGTGAAGTTGTCTCTCTGGCCTTTCTGTGCACGAATTCCAGGACCTACCGATACTGAATTTAGGCAACTTTTGAAAGCTAAAAACTTCAATCGATGCTGTACGTTGCTGGTAGGACTGGGTGGCCCGACAATTATAAAAAAGTCGCTGAAATGACAACCGGGGTGTTCCCTTGTCATGGAATGGCAGAATTACCCAGAATTCGTTTGAGCATGAACGAGGCAAATTGAGAAGCAAGAGATTGGCCCTCATCAATTGGCTGAAGCGCCACCGGAGGAAAAAGGAAGAAGAACATTTCTAGCCAGATACTAAGGAGTAGCCCTGGTGTGTGCTGTTAATGTAGCCTTTTGATTTCTGAACAAATGGTTGTCATAGAAAATTCCCCACAAAGTAGAGCTTTTCTCGCTGTTATTTTTGTAGAAAAACCTGTGTGGCCTTTCGTCAGTTGTTCTTGTGAAGAAAATGGTATAATGTAAATAAGAGAGTACTTAGATTTACATTTGTAGATTACTAAAGTCACTGACTCTGTATGTCTATGCAATAAGCGCATTCAAAATTTCTTCATATTACTGTATAAAAGTCTGCTTTCGAATGATTTTCCTGCTACTGGGTATGAAAAACAACCGAGTTTAATCCCCGGTCTTCTTCTCATGATCTTCGCGGAAGTTAGTTCTGTCCCCCAATAAACGTAGAACAACCATTTATGGTCTTCAGTCTTTTCCTTTACTTATCAGCTAAGTTGTGGAATGCGCTACCTGTAATTTATCCGCACCAATGAGTTAACAGGTTTTAAAATGAGAATCCACGGCAACATTTTGTATAGCCGCTTTTCTTTTGAATTAATTAATTTTACTTTAGATATTTTCTGTTAATTTAGTTATGTATCCGTGCGTGCTATGTATTTTAGCTGTAAATGTAATGTCTCCAAGATAGTAGCTCTTGTTTTTACACTGAATTCCGGGATGAAAGAACGTTCAGAATGCATTTGTGTATGTTTCCTTTAGCAGGGCGCATGCGTACACTTTGTATTCCGCGACTACAGTGCTTACCATATGAGAGGTAAAATGACTTTTGGCTTGAATATATAAGCCATCGAAATCTTACGTTAAATTGTAATGACAAGGGCGGTCTGGAGCTGTGAGTAGGCGTGGGATTTGTCACATATGGTTTAGGGGCCGACATATCTCTCCCTCAATGCCGTACCGGGAGGCGAGGTCGGTAGCAGAAAGCAGCGAAGGGCCAACTGCGTCCAAAAGCGATCGCACGGGCCGAAATCCCGGGATGACTCGTTTGGTACGACGCTCCAGCGCCGCGTCTGGAGGTACTGCATTTTTCTCTCTTGCTCAAACATTCCGTCAGCGTATGCGCAAACGTTCTGGCTCTCCGATACGTACCATAGCAAAAAAAGATGCTTGTTTTTGCAAGCAATTGACATTTTAGTTGATTGTACAGGCATAAACGTAGATGTAGGAACCGTGCGTGTCTGGTCTTCTGGAGACAGAGGTGAGAGATGGTTTCGTGCAGACTGGGACGACTAAAATGCTTTGTTGTAAACATGGCAGTTCACGAGTGAAGTTGTCTCTCTGGCCTTTCTGTGCACGAATTCCAGGACCTACCGATACTGAATTTAGGCAACTTTTGAAAGCTAAAAACTTCAACCGATGCTGTACGTTGCTGGTAGGACTGGGTGGCCCGACAATTATAAAAAAATCGCTGAAATGACAACCGGGGTGTTCCCTTGTCATGGAATGGCAGAATTACCCAGAATTCGTTTGAGCATGAACGAGGCAAATTGAGAAGCAAGAGATTGGCCCTCATCAATTGGCTGAAGCGCCACCGGAGGAAAAAGGAAGAAGAACATTTCTAGCCAGATACTAAGGAGTAGCCCTGGTGTGTGCTGTTAATGTAGCCTTTTGATTTCTGAACAAATGGTTGTCATAGAAAATTCCCCACAAAGTAGAGCTTTTCTCGCTGTTATTTTTGTAGAAAAACCTGTGTGGCCTTTCGTCAGTTGTTCTTGTGAAGAAAATGGTATAATGTAAATAAGAGAGTACTTAGATTTACATTTGTAGATTACTAAAATCACTGACTCTGTATCTCTATGCAATAAGCGCATTCAAAATTTCTTCATATTACTGTATAAAAGTCTGCTTTCGAATGATTTTCCTGCTACTGGGTATGAAAAACAACCGAGTTTAATCCCCGGTCTTCTTCTCATGATCTTCGCGGAAGTTAGTTCTGTCCCCCAATAAACGTAGAACAACCATTTATGGTCTTCAGTCTTTTCCTTTACTTATCAGCTAAGTTGTGGAATGCGCTACCTGTAATTTATCCGCACCAATGAGTTAACAGGTTTTAAAATGAGAATCCACGGCAACATTTTGTATAGCCGCTTTTCTTTTGAATTAATTAATTTTACTTTAGATATTTTCTGTTAATTTAGTTATGTATCCGTGCGTGCTATGTATTTTAGCTGTAAATGTAATGTCTCCAAGATAGTAGCTCTTGTTTTTACACTGAATTCCGGGATGAAAGAACGTTCAGAATGCATTTGTGTATGTTTCCTTTAGCAGGGCGCATGCGTACACTTTGTATTCCGCGACTACAGTGCTTACCATATGAGAGGTAAAATGACTTTTGGCTTGAATATATAAGCCATCGAAATCTTACGTTAAATTGTAATGACAAGGGCGGTCTGGAGCTGTGAGTAGGCGTGGGATTTGTCACATATGGTTTAGGAGCCGACATATCTCTCCCTCAATGCCGTACCGGGAGGCGAGGTCGGTAGCAGAAAGCAGCGAAGGGCCAACTGCGTCCAAAAGCGATCGCACGGGCCGAAATCCCGGGATGACTCGTTTGGTACGACGCTCCAGCGCCACGTCTGGAGGTACTGCATTTTTCTCTCTTGCTCAAACATTCCGTCAGCGTATGCGCAAACGTTCTGGCTCTCCGATACGTACCATAGCAAAAAAAGATGCTTGTTTTTGCAAGCAATTGACATTTTAGTTGATTGTACAGGCATAAACGTAGATGTAGGAACCGTGCGTGTCTGGTCTTCTGGAGACAGAGGTGAGAGATGGTTTCGTGCAGACTGGGACGACTAAAATGCTTTGTTGTAAACATGGCAGTTCACGAGTGAAGTTGTCTCTCTGGCCTTTCTGTGCACGAATTCCAGGACCTACCGATACTGAATTTAGGCAACTTTTGAAAGCTAAAAACTTCAACCGATGCTGTACGTTGCTGGTAGGACTGGGTGGCCCGACAATTATAAAAAAGTCGCTGAAATGACAACCGGGGTGTTCCCTTGTCATGGAATGGCAGAATTACCCAGAATTCGTTTGAGCATGAACGAGGCAAATTGAGAAGCAAGAGATTGGCCCTCATCAATTGGCTGAAGCGCCACCGGAGGAAAAAGGAAGAAGAACATTTCTAGCCAGATACTAAGGAGTAGCCCTGGTGTGTGCTGTTAATGTAGCCTTTTGATTTCTGAACAAATGGTTGTCATAGAAAATTCCCCACAAAGTAGAGCTTTTCTCGCTGTTATTTTTGTAGAAAAACCTGTGTGGCCTTTCGTCAGGTCTTCTTGTGAAGAAAATGGTATAATGTAAATAAGAGAGTACTTAGATTTACATTTGTAGATTACTAAAGTCACTGACTCTGTATGTCTATGCAATAAGCGCATTCAAAATTTCTTCATATTACTGTATAAAAGTCTGCTTTCGAATGATTTTCCTGCTACTGGGTATGAAAAACAACCGAGTTTAATCCCCGGTCTTCTTCTCATGATCTTCGCGGAAGTTAGTTCTGTCCCCCAATAAACGTAGAACAACCATTTATGGTCTTCAGTCTTTTCCTTTACTTATCAGCTAAGTTGTGGAATGCGCTACCTGTAATTTATCCGCACCAATGAGTTAACAGGTTTTAAAATGAGAATCCACGGCAACATTTTGTATAGCCGCTTTTCTTTTGAATTAATTAATTTTACTTTAGATATTTTCTGTTAATTTAGTTATGTATCCGTGCGTGCTATGTATTTTAGCTGTAAATGTAATGTCTCCAAGATAGTAGCTCTTGTTTTTACACTGAATTCCGGGATGAAAGAACGTTCAGAATGCATTTGTGTATGTTTCCTTTAGCAGGGCGCATGCGTACACTTTGTATTCCGCGACTACAGTGCTTACCATATGAGAGGTAAAATGACTTTTGGCTTGAATATATAAGCCATCGAAATCTTACGTTAAATTGTAATGACAAGGGCGGTCTGGAGCTGTGAGTAGGCGTGGGATTTGTCACATATGGTTTAGGGGCCGACATATCTCTCCCTCAATGCCGTACCGGGAGGCGAGGTCGGTAGCAGAAAGCAGCGAAGGGTCAACTGCGTCCAAAAGCGATCGCACGGGCCGAAATCCCGGGATGACTCGTTTGGTACGACGCTCCAGCGCCGCGTCTGGAGGTACTGCATTTTTCTCTCTTGCTCAAACATTCCGTCAGCGTATGCGCAAACGTTCTGGCTCTCCGATACGTACCATAGCAAAAAAAGATGCTTGTTTTTGCAAGCAATTGACATTTTAGTTGATTGTACAGACATAAACGTAGATGTAGGAACCGTGCGTGTCTGGTCTTCTGGAGACAGAGGTGAGAGATGGTTTCGTGCAGACTGGGACGACTAAAATGCTTTGTTGTAAACATGGCAGTTCACGAGTGAAGTTGTCTCTCTGGCCTTTCTGTGCACGAATTCCAGGACCTACCGATACTGAATTTAGGCAACTTTTGAAAGCTAAAAACTTCAACCGATGCTGTACGTTGCTGGTAGGACTGGGTGGCCCGACAATTATAAAAAAATCGCTGAAATGACAACCGGGGTGTTCCCTTGTCATGGAATGGCAGAATTACCCAGAATTCGTTTGAGCATGAACGAGGCAAATTGAGAAGCAAGAGATTGGCCCTCATCAATTGGCTGAAGCGCCACCGGAGGAAAAAGGAAGAAGAACATTTCTAGCCAGATACTAAGGAGTAGCCCTGGTGTGTGCTGTTAATGTAGCCTTTTGATTTCTGAACAAATGGTTGTCATAGAAAATTCCCCACAAAGTAGAGCTTTTCTCGCTGTTATTTTTGTAGAAAAACCTGTGTGGCCTTTCGTCAGTTGTTCTTGTGAAGAAAATGGTATAATGTAAATAAGAGAGTACTTAGATTTACATTTGTAGATTACTAAAGTCACTGACTCTGTATGTCTATGCAATAAGCGCATTCAAAATTTCTTCATATTACTGTATAAAAGTCTGCTTTCGAATGATTTTCCTGCTACTGGGTATGAAAAACAACCGAGTTTAATCCCCGGTCTTCTTCTCATGATCTTCGCGGAAGTTAGTTCTGTCCCCCAATAAACGTAGAACAACCATTTATGGTCTTCAGTCTTTTCCTTTACTTATCAGCTAAGTTGTGGAATGCGCTACCTGTAATTTATCCGCACCAATGAGTTAACAGGTTTTAAAATGAGAATCCACGGCAACATTTTGTATAGCCGCTTTTCTTTTGAATTAATTAATTTTACTTTAGATATTTTCTGTTAATTTAGTTATGTATCCGTGCGTGCTATGTATTTTAGCTGTAAATGTAATGTCTCCAAGATAGTAGCTCTTGTTTTTACACTGAATTCCGGGATGAAAGAACGTTCAGAATGCATTTGTGTATGTTTCCTTTAGCAGGGCGCATGCGTACACTTTGTATTCCGCGACTACAGTGCTTACCATATGAGAGGTAAAATGACTTTTGGCTTGAATATATAAGCCATCGAAATCTTACGTTAAATTGTAATGACAAGGGCGGTCTGGAGCTGTGAGTAGGCGTGGGATTTGTCACATATGGTTTAGGGGCCGACATATCTCTCCCTCAATGCCGTACCGGGAGGCGAGGTCGGTAGCAGAAAGCAGCGAAGGGCCAACTGCGTCCAAAAGCGATCGCACGGGCCGAAATCCCGGGATGACTCGTTTGGTACGACGCTCCAGCGCCGCGTCTGGAGGTACTGCATTTTTCTCTCTTGCTCAAACATTCCGTCAGCGTATGCGCAAACGTTCTGGCTCTCCGATACGTACCATAGCAAAAAAAGATGCTTGTTTTTGCAAGTAATTGACATTTTAGTTGATTGTACAGGCATAAACGTAGATGTAGGAACCGTGCGTGTCTGGTCTTCTGGAGACAGAGGTGAGAGATGGTTTCGTGCAGACTGGGACGACTAAAATGCTTTGTTGTAAACATGGCAGTTCACGAGTGAAGTTGTCTCTCTGGCCTTTCTGTGCACGAATTCCAGGACCTACCGATACTGAATTTAGGCAACTTTTGAAAGCTAAAAACTTCAACCGATGCTGTACGTTGCTGGTAGGACTGGGTGGCCCGACAATTATAAAAAAATCGCTGAAATGACAACCGGGGTGTTCCCTTGTCATGGAATGGCAGAATTACCCAGAATTCGTTTGAGCATGAACGAGGCAAATTGAGAAGCAAGAGATTGGCCCTCATCAATTGGCTGAAGCGCCACCGGAGGAAAAAGGAAGAAGAACATTTCTAGCCAGATACTAAGGAGTAGCCCTGGTGTGTGCTGTTAATGTAGCCTTTTGATTTCTGAACAAATGGTTGTCATAGAAAATTCCCCACAAAGTAGAGCTTTTCTCGCTGTTATTTTTGTAGAAAAACCTGTGTGGCCTTTCGTCAGTTGTTCTTGTGAAGAAAATGGTATAATGTAAATAAGAGAGTACTTAGATTTACATTTGTAGATTACTAAAATCACTGACTCTGTATCTCTATGCAATAAGCGCATTCAAAATTTCTTCATATTACTGTATAAAAGTCTGCTTTCGAATGATTTTCCTGCTACTGGGTATGAAAAACAACCGAGTTTAATCCCCGGTCTTCTTCTCATGATCTTCGCGGAAGTTAGTTCTGTCCCCCAATAAACGTAGAACAACCATTTATGGTCTTCAGTCTTTTCCTTTACTTATCAGCTAAGTTGTGGAATGCGCTACCTGTAATTTATCCGCACCAATGAGTTAACAGGTTTTAAAATGAGAATCCACGGCAACATTTTGTATAGCCGCTTTTCTTTTGAATTAATTAATTTTACTTTAGATATTTTCTGTTAATTTAGTTATGTATCCGTGCGTGCTATGTATTTTAGCTGTAAATGTAATGTCTCCAAGATAGTAGCTCTTGTTTTTACACTGAATTCCGGGATGAAAGAACGTTCAGAATGCATTTGTGTATGTTTCCTTTAGCAGGGCGCATGCGTACACTTTGTATTCCGCGACTACAGTGCTTACCATATGAGAGGTAAAATGACTTTTGGCTTGAATATATAAGCCATCGAAATCTTACGTTAAATTGTAATGACAAAGGCGGTCTGGAGCTGTGAGTAGGCGTGGGATTTGTCACATATGGTTTAGGGGCCGACATATCTCTCCCTCAATGCCGTACCGGGAGGCGAGGTCGGTAGCAGAAAGCAGCGAAGGGCCAACTGCGTCCAAAAGCGATCGCACGGGCCGAAATCCCGGGATGACTCGTTTGGTACGACGCTCCAGCGCCGCGTCTGGAGGTACTGCATTTTTCTCTCTTGCTCAAACATTCCGTCAGCGTATGCGCAAACGTTCTGGCTCTCCGATACGTACCATAGCAAAAAAAGATGCTTGTTTTTGCAAGCAATTGACATTTTAGTTGATTGTACAGGCATAAACGTAGATGTAGGAACCGTGCGTGTCTGGTCTTCTGGAGACAGAGGTGAGAGATGGTTTCGTGCAGACTGGGACGACTAAAATGCTTTGTTGTAAACATGGCAGTTCACGAGTGAAGTTGTCTCTCTGGCCTTTCTGTGCACGAATTCCAGGACCTACCGATACTGAATTTAGGCAACTTTTGAAAGCTAAAAACTTCAACCGATGCTGTACGTTGCTGGTAGGACTGGGTGGCCCGACAATTATAAAAAAATCGCTGAAATGACAACCGGGGTGTTCCCTTGTCATGGAATGGCAGAATTACCCAGAATTCGTTTGAGCATGAACGAGGCAAATTGAGAAGCAAGAGATTGGCCCTCATCAATTGGCTGAAGCGCCACCGGAGGAAAAAGGAAGAAGAACATTTCTAGCCAGATACTAAGGAGTAGCCCTGGTGTGTGCTGTTAATGTAGCCTTTTGATTTCTGAACAAATGGTTGTCATAGAAAATTCCCCACAAAGTAGAGCTTTTCTCGCTGTTATTTTTGTAGAAAAACCTGTGTGGCCTTTCGTCAGTTGTTCTTGTGAAGAAAATGGTATAATGTAAATAAGAGAGTACTTAGATTTACATTTGTAGATTACTAAAATCACTGACTCTGTATCTCTATGCAATAAGCGCATTCAAAATTTCTTCATATTACTGTATAAAAGTCTGCTTTCGAATGATTTTCCTGCTACTGGGTATGAAAAACAACCGAGTTTAATCCCCGGTCTTCTTCTCATGATCTTCGCGGAAGTTAGTTCTGTCCCCCAATAAACGTAGAACAACCATTTATGGTCTTCAGTCTTTTCCTTTACTTATCAGCTAAGTTGTGGAATGCGCTACCTGTAATTTATCCGCACCAATGAGTTAACAGGTTTTAAAATGAGAATCCACGGCAACATTTTGTATAGCCGCTTTTCTTTTGAATTAATTAATTTTACTTTAGATATTTTCTGTTAATTTAGTTATGTATCCGTGCGTGCTATGTATTTTAGCTGTAAATGTAATGTCTCCAAGATAGTAGCTCTTGTTTTTACACTGAATTCCGGGATGAAAGAACGTTCAGAATGCATTTGTGTATGTTTCCTTTAGCAGGGCGCATGCGTACACTTTGTATTCCGCGACTACAGTGCTTACCATATGAGAGGTAAAATGACTTTTGGCTTGAATATATAAGCCATCGAAATCTTACGTTAAATTGTAATGACAAGGGCGGTCTGGAGCTGTGAGTAGGCGTGGGATTTGTCACATATGGTTTAGGGGCCGACATATCTCTCCCTCAATGCCGTACCGGGAGGCGAGGTCGGTAGCAGAAAGCAGCGAAGGGCCAACTGCGTCCAAAAGCGATCGCACGGGCCGAAATCCCGGGATGACTCGTTTGGTACGACGCTCCAGCGCCGCGTCTGGAGGTACTGCATTTTTCTCTCTTGCTCAAACATTCCGTCAGCGTATGCGCAAACGTTCTGGCTCTCCGATACGTACCATAGCAAAAAAAGATGCTTGTTTTTGCAAGCAATTGACATTTTAGTTGATTGTACAGGCATAAACGTAGATGTAGGAACCGTGCGTGTCTGGTCTTCTGGAGACAGAGGTGAGAGATGGTTTCGTGCAGACTGGGACGACTAAAATGCTTTGTTGTAAACATGGCAGTTCACGAGTGAAGTTGTCTCTCTGGCCTTTCTGTGCACGAATTCCAGGACCTACCGATACTGAATTTAGGCAACTTTTGAAAGCTAAAAACTTCAACCGATGCTGTACGTTGCTGGTAGGACTGGGTGGCCCGACAATTATAAAAAAGTCGCTGAAATGACAACCGGGGTGTTCCCTTGTCATGGAATGGCAGAATTACCCAGAATTCGTTTGAGCATGAACGAGGCAAATTGAGAAGCAAGAGATTGGCCCTCATCAATTGGCTGAAGCGCCACCGGAGGAAAAAGGAAGAAGAACATTTCTAGCCAGATACTAAGGAGTAGCTCTGGTGTGTGCTGTTAATGTAGCCTTTTGATTTCTGAACAAATGGTTGTCATAGAAAATTCCCCACAAAGTAGAGCTTTTCTCGCTGTTATTTTTGTAGAAAAACCTGTGTGGCCTTTCGTCAGTTGTTCTTGTGAAAAAAATGGTATAATGTAAATAAGAGAGTACTTAGATTTACATTTGTAGATTACTAAAATCACTGACTCTGTATCTCTATGCAATAAGCGCATTCAAAATTTCTTCATATTTCTGTATAAAAGTCTGCTTTCGAATGATTTTCCTGCTACTGTGTATGAAAAACAACCGAGTTTAATCCCCGGTCTTCTTCTCATGATCTTCGCGGAAGTTGGTTCTGTCCCCCAATAAACGTAGAACAACCATTTATGGTCTTCAGTCTTTTCCTTTACTTATCAGCTAAGTTGTGGAATGCGCTACCTGTAATTTATCCGCACCAATGAGTTAACAGGTTTTAAAATGAGAATCCACGGCAACATTTTGTATAGCCGCTTTTCTTTTGAATTAATTAATTTTACTTTAGATATTTTCTGTTAATTTAGTTATGTATCCGTGCGTTCTATGTATTTTAGCTGTAAATGTAATGTCTCCAAGATAGTAGCTCTTGTAGTTACACTGAATTCCGGGATGAAAGAACGTTCAGAATGCATTTGTGCATGTTTCCTTTAGCAGGGCGCATGCGTACACTTTGTATTCCGCGACTACAGTGCTTACCATATGAGAGGTAAAATGACTTTTGGCTTGAATATATAAGCCATCGAAATCTTACGTTAAATTGTAATGACAAGGGCGGTCTGGAGCTGTGAGTAGGCGTGGGATTTGTCACATATGGTTTAGGGGCCGACATATCTCTCCCTCAATGCCGTACCGGGAGGCGAGGTCGGTAGCAGAAAGCAGCGAAGGGCCAACTGCGTCCAAAAGCGATCGCACGGGCCGAAATCCCGGGATGACTCGTTTGGTACGACGCTCCAGCGCCGCGTCTGGAGGTACTGCATTTTTCTCTCTTGCTCAAACATTCCGTCAGCGTATGCGCAAACGTTCTGGCTCTCCGATACGTACCATAGCAAAAAAAGATGCTTGTTTTTGCAAGCAATTGACATTTTAGTTGATTGTACAGACATAAACGTAGATGTAGGAACCGTGCGTGTCTGGTCTTCTGGAGACAGAGGTGAGAGATGGTTTCGTGCAGACTGGGACGACTAAAATGCTTTGTTGTAAACATGGCAGTTCACGAGTGAAGTTGTCTCTCTGGCCTTTCTGTGCACGAATTCCAGGACCTACCGATACTGAATTTAGGCAACTTTTGAAAGCTAAAAACTTCAACCGATGCTGTACGTTGCTGGTAGGACTGGGTGGCCCGACAATTATAAAAAAATCGCTGAAATGACAACCGGGGTGTTCCCTTGTCATGGAATGGCAGAATTACCCAGAATTCGTTTGAGCATGAACGAGGCAAATTGAGAAGCAAGAGATTGGCCCTCATCAATTGGCTG
>OX421457.1:31892586-31895086 GCA_949126865.1 Montipora capitata | reverse complement strand
ATCCACTTGGTGGCAAAACCGGCAAGGACCAGTGTCCATCCAGAGACAGACTTCAGAATGTCATTCTCACATGCAGAATACATATTGAGTCAAGAGATGAGTGGTATTCAGCGCGAATGTTACTTTTGCCTGAAGAGATATTGCAAAGCCTTCTGTTCCACAGAGCCCAAGGGCCTGGTAACATTTCATTTGAAGCATCTACTGCTGAAAACGATTGAAGAAACAAGTATCGAGATGTGGACCGAGCAGAACAGAGCCGAGTGCGTGTTAATGCTTCTTGGAAACCTGCTGGAAGCCCTCAGGAAAAAGTATTTATCACATTACTTCGTGACATCATATAATCTATTTTGTGAAGACTACATCAAAACTCCCCATATTTTGGAATTAATGGCAGAAAAGGTTGAACGGATAATTGAAAACCCTATATGGTATGCAAAGAAACTGATCGACAAGGAAACCACTGAATGGAAAAAAGAGGACAGAACTACAAGAGCCTTCAACAACTCGATGCAAGAATCAACCAGATCGAAGCAGAGTAAACAATTTTGCGCACAAAATGGCACCGTTGATGATATTCCATTGGATTAACAGGCTGGTCTTTTACATACCGGATCCGAAATGATTGATGTCCATGGGACAAAAGAACAAAGCGAACATAACAATACCTAATTAGCAAGGCCTAATCGGAATAACGATGGTTCTTTTGTCCTCCGCCATTTTAGTCCGGTATATGAAAGTCTACCCGATTAAAAGGACGATTTGTAATCGGACACCTTAATCGGACAGTTGGCTGTAATCGGACAGTTACATCAGCCAATCACATTAAGTGCACTCAGCTTAATCCACCAATCACAGAATTCATTACAAGAACCATAGCAACAACCGCTTACCCTACGAAACTGGGGATTTTCCAAAATGGACGAATTTGTAACGTAGGACAGTGAAAAAGGAATGCATTCGTTTTCTCGGAAATTGTGATGGTTATGATGGTAACTTCGTGTCGTCCAATTCGGTCTGTAATCATACTCGTGATTAAACAAATGGGACTCCCGCTACGCGGTCATCCGATTTTGTTAATCACTCGTATGTTTACAGACCAAATTGGACTCCACTCAGTCCTATTACCATTATAATAACATACATGAAAAAAATACTCGATTCTAATTGGCTGAGAGCAGTGCAGTTCAAGTGTAACACATTGCAAACAGTGTAATACCAGTGCAAATTACACATCGAAACTCTGGATTATGATTGGCTAATAAACAATAGGGTTTGGTCAGAACCAATCAAATCTTTTATTTTCAAATCAAGCGCGAGCCCTGGGTGGCGCATTTTCCCTGATTGCGTGATACGCGTGCGCATGCGTTTCTTCTGCTTAACAATCTCGAATTTTTTCATGTATGTTACTAGTAAGTAATCACATGATTTTTCTCGTGCAATTTGGAATATTAAAAACTTGTAAATTTTTTCAAAGACTACAAATTGCAGTCACCCTACGAGTCCGTGCGAAAAAATTTACTCGTGCTTATTTATTTCAAATTGCACTCGAAATCATGTGATTATCTATACTTAAGTTGTATAGCAAGAACGGGCGAGTAAATAAAACGACACCGGCAAAATGAACAGGAATGTATCTTTAGAATAGTTAACATAATGCTCACAATCAAAATTGTTCGAACGTTTTCCAATGGGAGCGTTTGTATCCGAAATAATTAAATTTTAAAAACGGTTGTTTGGTTTTCAAATTTCCCGTGCGCCGCCATCTTGAATAATGGTGACGAGTCATGGTTGCCTTTTTGTTTTAAAACAAAAGCTCTTTGTGCAAATACAAAAGAGCAACTATAACTCGTCACAATTATTCAAGATGGCGGCGCTCAGGAAATTTGAAAACCAAAACAAGCGTTTTTGAAATTCATTTATTTCGGATACAAAGGATTCCATTGGAAAACGTTTAAACAATTTTGATTGTAAACATTATGTTAAATAATTTGAAGTTGTATTCTTGTTTTAGTGGAGGTTTCCTTTAAAGTAGTCGTTGACAACAAAAACAACAATCTTTATCATTTCACCTTTTTCTACCATTAGCGTTAGATTTTTTAAAAGAAATTATAGAGCTACAAAAGGGGAAAAGAAAAGAAAAGCTAAACTTTTACAATTTAAAGGTGTCTAGGGGCTAAATAAACTAAAGTTTTCAAGTCACCCCCTAGCTAGAGAAAGGTAATTATACAAATTGTAGCGACTACAACAAATAAACAACTAAAACAGATACACACATTTAAGAACTAAGACAAAAATAATCACAAATAAAGGCAGTCGTGTCGTTGGCATAATTTTACTTACTGGATTAAGTTTTAAGAAGAAATGAATGTTTAACCTTGGTTGCCGGTGAATGAAGTATTCACCAACTGTTTGGTTTTTTTTTTAATTCAAAAGGTCAGGAACCCATGACCCGGAGCATACAACTCCATTGCGTTCGTGTCACGGCGTTTTGACAGATAGA
>OX421457.1:31882586-31887586 GCA_949126865.1 Montipora capitata | reverse complement strand
TGAAGACTGCAAGCAGAGATTGGCATGTTTCAATCCATCTAGGTCTAAGGCCTGTATGTGTATCATATGATTGTAAATTAGGTTGGCCTGTTATTGTTGTATAGAATAAGTCAGTCAGTGTGTTGTTTGTTGTAATAAGTCGTTTGTAAGGTGTGGGAAGTTGTAGTAATAATAATAATTATTATTTGTACTGTAGTGATGGGTCTGTCAGCAACACAGATGTTGTAACGGATCCATGCAATAATTTCAGAGGTTCCTTTGATGTAGGGTATAGTTACTGTTGTGGCAGGTGCTGGGTAGAGAAAATGCAAGGGAGATTACCAAGTGAAGGCTCATCATTTTCCTCTCCAAATGAATCAGTAGGATTCTTCTTTTTACTGATAAAGCAAAATGTTAGAAAGACAATGAGAATTTAATCAAGGTTAATGCATGAGAAATTGTGTTTCTTGGTTCCATATTTCACACAGTACTAGCCATTTCTCACACACCTGTCTAATTTTGACCTGTCTTTGGAATAAAAGTGGTGACCCATATAGCCTGTAAGGTTGGTTCAACCATATTCTCATTTGAAACACTGTACAATAGTTTCCCTCAGAAATGACCTTTTCCTCAAAGGAGTTGTCAAAAACAATCAATCTATTACAGTAAATGAATATTAGCAGAGCTCCGCACAGGCGGCACCATGGGTAAGAAAATATGGTAACCCATCTGTGCGAGAAAATTTGGTTTTGGTCACAGTACAACCATATGTATGTCCACTCCTCCATGCATACATGTATACCAATGTGACCAGTATCATGTGCTCACATTTAGAGCTCATCGAGGCAGCCATACTCCAGCTAGTTTATAGCTTACTGGTACATCTTTGATAATTGATATTCATGTTACGGCCAATTGACACCTTTCAAAACAAGGTATCCACTGACCAGTATCACATGACCATACTGTGGTCTCAAGTTGAGAGTTCATCGAGGTTAGCTGTTTTTTTTTTGTTTGACTGCTGACCAGGTACTTGGTTTTGATTGGATTGCACGCTCAAGCCTGCTTATTGTAAGAACAAATAAACCGGAAGCTCTGGTTTTAGGATTGGCTAAATCTATATGTTTTCTTGCATTATTGCATGTTACTGTCTGTCTTTTGAAATGTTTCAGGTGAGTGAAAAATGATGAGAATGAAAGCACTGCTGTCCACTTCAGAAAATGAGAAAACTTTGGTGTCAGTTCTAGTCATAATGTCCCTGAGATTATATAATGAGTGATACTTACAGTTTGAAGTTTAATACAGCACAGGCATTTATCAACAACGTGCTGAAAAATTAAGAATGTTAGAGTTGTAAGAGGGCCTCTCTTGCTTTTCAGAGCTTTAGTTCAAGACATGCACATTTCTTTCTCGTCACTATCTGAATTCCTGGGACTCAGAGGTAACCTGCCTTTGCTTTAATAGGAAACATAAACACTCTGAGTTCTCTCACTCTCTCACAAAAAAATGGCGAGTTTTTGAAGGGAAGGGGAGCTACAACAGGTTGCAAAATTGGTGAGACTTCCGTTAAAAGACACCTTTTCTAGCTTTCAATACCGCTGGATCTAGAATTTCAACCTTTCCCACTTCCCCCCTCCCTCTCCCCCTTTCAATGTTGACTGTTCAAGTTTTCAGCATTTTTTTGGTATTGCTAGCAACATTGATAAGGAGGAGGGGGGGGGGGGGGGGGGCTGCAGTGTGTAAGATATTAGGTAAATTAATAATGCCCAAAGAAGATAAAGTGTCTCCACATGTTTTTGCAACTTGTTGTAGTTTATTGTATTAGCAATAATAATAATTGCTATATTTCAATAATTTCACTGGGTGAAATGCCAAATTACCTTATCCATAATGCACCTTGTGCGCAAAACCTCCGAAAACTACTGTAGCTTGGCATAAAAAGTGCAACTATTCAAAAATCCCACAAAGTCGTTAATGAGAGTGTTTATTAGCCATGGCTAAAACAGCAAAGCCCATGACCTCAAATGCTGAAGTTGCTTTCAATACCCACATTAGACTCAATTTTAACCATTTTTGAAAATGATACTTACGCTGTAAAACTCTAGTTTAATCATAGTATCGGAACACCTAGGGAATCATGAGTAGCTAAATTGATTAGTGGGTTTACATATAGTGGGAGATAGCGCAGATACCGTTGACGTCACCTATTGTCATTAATTTGCCAACCAGAGTCTCATTGGCTGTCGAAACAATAGGTCTTTTGTTCCTGTGCTTGGTACATGTGAATAACAAAAACAATGTTTGTAAACAGATATCATCCCGATAGAAAGGATGGATATAAAGTGGAAGGACGCGATTTTAACCAGATTCGGTCTAAAAAAAGTTGGAATCACGTTCCCTTGCATCGTAAACGAGGCTAAGCTTAATTCAATGCGTTAGTGAGTGAATTAATTAAGCTTGACTTACGTGGCAAAGTGAACCTTAAAAATAGAAAAAAGTCTGTCTTTCCTTCAATAGTTGATCGTTCGACCGCCTAAGAAGACAGTATATACTATTCAGACCAATATAACTCCTTACCCAGCTACGAGAATGTCAGAAATGAAAGCCATCGACAAGAAAATGGACCCAGCGTTCCTTTGAAAACAAAGCTAAGGAGACTATTGATTTCCCATAAACGGACAATGTGTTCGGCAAAGCTAATGGCGTGGTTTCTAAGCTGAGGACAAATTGCCCGGATACTAGTCTTTTCTTGATGAGGGAGATTGGGTACTATATAAATTCTTAATTTCACCAATTCTCAAAACTTTGAGTGGCCGTTTGGGTTTTACGATTTGCTGATGAAAACAAAGGAAGGGTTAGCAATTTTTCATGAAAAGAAATAGCTGAGGCCACAGAATTCGTAGGAAATGGTCTGGAGAATTGACGTATTACCCTCCCTAAAAAAAATGACCAGTGCCCCAGAGTCAGACAATCCATTTTCCATTGTATCTCGTAAGTGTCAACCGTCCTCTGGCCCCAACGCTGTCCTTGGGTAGGGCCAGTTCCTCTAGCCGAGTTAGCTCGCGAAGAGAGAGCCTCAAGAAAACAATAAAATTAACAAATCGAAAGCGGTTCAGCGTTGTCCGTACTTTTATCGAAAACGATATTCGTCATCACCGTGGTCAAAATGTTGTGGACTCACTCGGCTGCGCCTCGTGAGTCCACAATATTTACCACAATATTCATCGCCAAAGAGAGTTTTTATTTCAGAGCGTGACCAAAATCATGACACAAAGAAAGAGCAAGCGTTGTCTATTCTTGGATTGCATCCACGTGATGAGACGGCCATGTTGGTGTGAAAAACAAGAGAAAATGGCCCCACAAGTTTTGCATAATAATAGAGTCAAATTCCCAAAAGACATTTTAATGCATTGTTCTGTACACCAACATGGCCGCCGTGACGTCAGATGAAAACCATCAATAACTTTCTCGCAATATGATTAGTTTATTTTTGCAAAATGGGCGTTCCTGATTGGCTATTACATTGCGTGACAAATTGAGGCGAGCATGACGCGTACAGCGTTGTCTAGACTGTTATCGACAACGGCAAATTAGCCAATCAGATTGCAAGATTACAAGCAACTGTGGTAAAAAAATTCATGGTGTGAATGCCATCTAAGTGTTTTCAGTGGTTCGTACTTGAAAGGCGTAACAATTCATTGGCTGATTCTCTCTCGCCATTTTGTTATAAGCAGCATCTGTTATAATTGGCCTTAGCGATTACTTTGGTTTAGTTTGTTCAATAAGATTATTATTAGGGCCTCCACTCCGGCTTAAAAAAACAAAAAACAAATGCGCATGTTTCAGGTTGAACGGAAAAAGTTGTATGACTTATCAGACCAAGCGTCAGTCTTTCTTCTCAGTAATGGGGGCCGAGTTCTCTGGTTGTCTTGGTTGTTGTGGTATCCATCCTGTTCTTCCCGGCATTGTCAGCGGTCAATTGAGCGGACTGGGTTAAGGCTACTTCGATTTTCCCGTGAGGACCTTGGTCTCTAGTACTGGTGGTATGGGGATTCATGGAAGGTGCCACTCGAAATGTGCAGTGGAGCATGCGTACTACAGCACTCTTAAAGTTTGGTAGGCGAAAAGCATAAAGGAAAGGATTAATGAGGGAATTAATGGTGATAAATACAAAGTGAAAATCTCTGAGCCAATGAATGAGCTCGCAACTGCAAGAGTGGCATAGGTTCATTAGATAGATCATGATGCAAGAAGGGAGATAACAAGATAGAAAGACCCCAAGCATGATTAAATATGTTTTGGTGAAATTGTTTTCCATTTCTATAGCGCGCTGACGCGCTTTGTTGTGTTCCGATTGGCCGTCAGTTAGGGAACTGATGTTAGCGATCTGTCTTTTGGCGTACTGGAAAATGCGCACATAGGAAAAGATGAAAATGAAGAGTGTACAGAACATGGTGATATTAGCAAACGCAAAGGCGTATGTGACAAAACCCACAAAAAAGAAAAGAGAGGTAAAGCAGCCAGATAGGAACCAGACAGTGGCAGCAGTCAGGCCTACTCGCCTGTAATTGGTATTGGCTCGATACCATAGAGGCTTTGTTATGGCCAAGTAACGGTCAACAGTAAGAGCAGCCAAACTCAAAAGAGAAGCTGTACAACAGAGAAAATAAACAGATTGTGAAAACCACGACATGCTGATGGAAAGGCCTCGTGCCTCTCGATAGTGGGTATTGATGGATAAGGGTTCGACCAACAAGCCAACAATTAGATCTGTCACAGCGAGGTTGGCGATCAGAAACGTGAAAGGACTTCGTAGATTTTTATTTGGGTCCACTAACACTGCAAGGATGACCATCATATTTCCAGGAACGGTGGCTATCATGAATATAAGAGCGAGAACCATTGTGGTCAATGATACCTCGGGTGGAGCCCAGACTCCAACGCAGTGGCTTGCTCCTAGCCCCATGATCGCTGCTGTATCAAGGCTATGCTTGTTGCCTGAAGTGAAACAAAATAGTGTT
>OX421457.1:31865086-31877586 GCA_949126865.1 Montipora capitata | reverse complement strand
CGCTCGGGCAGAGAGTCCAGATCAGAGGTACAGCTCGGTCGCTTCTTCGTCGTAAATCCCTGTGTATCGTTTTCACTTATGCCTCTTCCTTCATGGCATTTACGGTCAAAGTAAATATGTGTTTACTGCGTTTTTGTTTGACTAGTTTGAAGAGGTATACCTTATTGACGTCAGCAGTGACCGTCCAATATCACACAGTCTTTTCACGATAATATAAAAGGACGACCCTCTGTCGGCGGCAGAACACTTCTTTCATAAGAGTCCACTAAAAATGCGCGGCATTTTCTTCCCTGTAATTGTCACATCAATATGTGCGTTGGCTTTTCTTCAAGAGCGAGTCGAAGGTAAGATGAAGTGAATACAAAGCCAATTTCAAGGTCAAGGATCCTTACTCATTTTTTACTGAAAGTAGCAAACTCGATACCACTCCGTGATAGCCTTAACATAAGGTCAAAATGTTGGCGGGACAGTGCTTTGTATCGTTATTACTTTTAATACTAAACTATATTAGTCTCTAAAGAATAGTGTCGAGATGGGGGTCCAGTTTTGGGGTCCACGTTTTGTACCGTCCCTGCTCAAGACCTATTAAAATCTCCCTTCAATTCGTTAAATCACCGCGGCAAGCGGCGTATTTGAACAACTACGTTCCCTTTGCCAGTATATTCTACCATTTAGGTAAACTAGTACTAGACTATATTACTCTCTAAATGATTAACCTCTGGACCAAGAAAGAAATGTAAAAACAGGAGAAGCGAAAAACAAGGGAAGACAAGAATAACTCATGCATGATGTGCTCAAAGCCGAAATAAAAGAGAAATTTTAATGAATTCTGAGAGCAAAGAGAGTTTCTTGAAAGGTGAAAATTTTTCTTCACTCCAAACACGGCATTATGAATTCCTTTTGTGGATGAATTTTTCCAGTTAAAAACGTGATTCTCAATCAAAACTGATCTTAGGCGGGTGAGCTGCATTGTCGAAACAAGGACTTTATAGTAAATTCACCCCGAATAGCAATCTCAGTTCAGTGACCCATTCAGCTACTGACTCTTGTCAGCCTGGAGGTTTTGGTGAATTTTGGACGGATGGAATAGGATGGTCTTTCTTACAATGATCGACGAGCTGGGTGGAGTGAGCTGAAACGAATTTTTGATTTATGGTATTTCAGTTGATACTATCCGTTCAGTTAGTGGTTATTGTGTGCCTACTTTATGAATTTACGAAAACTTTCATATGAGTTTATCTTATTCCGGAAAGTTACTTGTCACCTTGTTTAGCAAAAAAATTATCGACCATGTTGTAACTTTACGTATCAACTTCAATTAACGTGGCCGCATGAATTGAAGCATGCTATTTACACACATTTAGCTTTCTGTTGATACAGCCACTAACATAAGACAAACTCACTTTCAAAAGTTTCCGGTGAAAACGTTATTACTTTTTCGAAATCTTCAAACAAAAGATTCTTAACCGATAAGCATTTTAAACTGGATTTGTATTTGTGGATAGCTGGCTTTCCACGGTTTTTCAAAGGAAGGAAAGCCTTTTTCAGGGGGATAAATCAATGTTAAATAGATGACTCTTTTGTTTTTGAATGCTATAATTGACTGGACGGTGATTTATCGGGTCCATATAGTGAGATATCCACCCTTCAAATGCCGAGTCCTCAGTGGATTATGGCCCTTGCTCTGTTATGTACATTAAAGCCTTTCTTTTTGATAAATGACTCTAAAACGTCACGCTTAGTTAATAGAGGTCCTCCTCATTCTTCATACTGGCTTGAGAATTTTTACAAGTTCATTGACTCTTGAAGAAAAGCAATATCTGGTAACTCGGTTAAAAATCTGGTAAACGCGCAAGAACCCTCTTTGCCCTTCATGGATTTCATAACTGAGTATATTGACTCAGGTGCCACACACCAGACGTACCCTGTATATTCCTTTTAACATCTATCAACTGATAACTAAACTGAAATGCATTTTATTAGTAAATCTATGTCGTAGTTACCCCCTGTAATATTTCTCCAACACTTGAAAAAGTTTCGAATTCTCTAGTAACACCAGTGAAGACGTTGGAAATAGTATAACGTTTTATTTGTTTGACTAGGAACAGGTAGTTAAAGGAAAGTGTACTTTTTAGAGTTTATTTAATGATGAAGCGCACAAAAACTGGTGCGAGCCCGTTTCAACAGCTTCAAGTTTTTCGAAATCGGTAACCTTCTCAGTAGTTTTGGACTGACTGAAACGTGAATCACGTAAAATTGTATTTTTAGGATAAAAATCTTATCACTTTTTAGCAAAGAAAACCATGGATCAGCTTACAAAAGAGTGCGCTTGAAGTCGAAGAAATCGATCGTTTCTTCAGCCCACATGAAGTACGCCGATAAAGATAGTTCTTTCGTCGCCTTTGCTGCCCCCGTTAAAGTGTACTTTTACATTACACAGTTTACCTTTGCCTTGACCAAAGGAAAAACTACCCTCTTTTATCATTTCCTTGCCGTTTTTTCCTGTAGTGTAAATAGGGGTTTTAGTTGCAGAGTTCTGTGGCATCTTTTTTGACTGTATATGCCTGTCCGGCCCTACCGGTGCAGCTGCGGTGTTATGGCTTATCGTTCTGCGTTCCGCCTACAATAGCTCAAGCTTAAGATGCCTTGTGCTTGTGTACATGAATGCATAATGCATGTTGCGCCGATTGCACAGGGAATGACACTCGTTACGAAGCTTTTGACGACTTGCCTTTAACGGAGTGAATTATTATGTCTTTCATCTTACTAAACTTTGTGTTCCAAGTATGTTCAAATACACTAGTCAAATCTCCTTGCATGTTACCAGTGTCCATTCCTTACGATTTTTTGTTTGATTCTTTCTGGAGTTGTGTATGCATGCAAATTGCATAGGTTAATCGACGGACAGGCTTGGTACTGCATTTTATTGCATGTATGCTTGGAAACATGCGCATTGGTTTCTTCAGTTCTAAGGCATTTATCAAGTGATTTTGAACGTATCACAACAATTAACGTAAATGCACATGAACGCGTGTTTACGGCACTTAAAAATTTTCCATTCTTTTTCTCGCTTTTAATCCTTTACTGATTTGTCCTCAAGTTGCCAAGATGCACGGAAATCTGATCTTCACTCCCTGCCACCTAATTATTTACTAGTTATCAAGCAACGTTGTTTTAAATTATGCAGCGAGTATGCATGAAGACTGTTTGCATGTTTCTTTGATCAGTTCTCTCTGGGCGAAGACGAATTCTCGAAGGGTCAGCGTATTAGTGTCCAGTGACCGGTTCATCCTGTCCGCAGCAAAGTAGAAACAAATTTTAGTACTTCCCTTCCCACTCATTCAGCACCAAGATTTCTTTATAAACTGTTCTCTTGCCGGTTTTATGATGGGCGTAATTCTTTGGCGCTCCTCCTTATCGTAGCTTGTTGTGAGCATTTCAAATAGAATGGGACTGAGGATGCATGTGATACACAATCTCTCTTTTTAGTTACTACATGATCGAGTTGTTTCTCATCTTGTTCTTTTAATTAAATACTGCTCATCATTTCTTTGTTCAATCCCAGGCCAGCTCATCTGGCAGCAGATTAATTTAGGCCCAGTATGCTTTCATGCAAATGGGAGGCGACCTGGAACTTTACAATACACTGGCGACGCCGGAAAATTGATGGCTGCAATGAAGTTGGTCTATCGCAGTGGCAAAGTTCGTTGTGATAGCAAGGTGGCATTTGAGAGTCGTTGGGGCTGTTACCACCACCCCGATTACGTGAGACATCCACTCAATGTTATCGTCACGGATCAACATGATCACATTATCTATCCAGACGAAAAGTTCTTCAAGAATGGTGGTCTCTGGTACTATCTTCCTTTCGTCGATGCTCTTCACTCGGATGAGCTCGTGTTTACCAACTACGACAACCCTTTCTACATCTCAAGTAAGGTCACTATCAAAATCTGGTACGGCGAGGATCTTCGGAACTGGAGAGCTGCGGACAATGGAGGAAAAGTTTGCGTCGATGTGTATGCCGATCTTAAGTAATTTTATGATAAAAGCTGAACCATAGCAATTGCATGTACTATACTGTAAAGCGATTTTTCATCTCGAATGATATCAAGTGCATGAATGTAGCCTTTAATTTCATTTTTTTGCATTCAAATGTATAAGAATACGAAAATGAAAAAAAGGATAATAAATATGTATTGTATGAGTTGAATTTACAGTCACCAGTTAGTTTAGATGGTCAATTAAAGTACTTCGGTCAGTAAACAGTTGGGCTATTTTAACCGCCTCCCCTGCCTAGTAAATTCAGAACTTGGTGTCCAGGCATTTCTCGTTCTCAATGGTAACCATCAACAGGCAGTCAGACCTTGCTTATATTACGTACGGATCACCGAAAGGGTGCGACAGCCAGATAGCTGGTTCCCCTGTGTTTACGACATTCAACAGTGTTTTATCTTGGCCAGAATGAAAAAAACAATAGTTTAGATTTTAACCTGAATATAACGAGTTGATGTGTACACTAGAAATAAAGATAGCTAAAGAGAAGCCAAACATAAGAGTTAGTTTCTCAGTGATCGGGTTGCCGAGGAAACGTTAGGGCAAAATAAAGCATAAGTCAGCCTGCTCCTTCTTGGAACCAATCAAACCGCCAGGGATTTCGGAATTCCGCTTTCTCGGGGAGCGGGGAGGGCATATGAATGGTCGGGGCAACTCTTTTGAGGGATAAGAAGTAGACGTTTATGGTAGCATTCTTACACAGAGTGTTTTTTTATTACCGTGTCTGGAGTTATTACGTTATTGTCACGCTCTGTGATTGTCCGAAATCTCGCCCTACTTTTTCAACAAAATGCCAGTCGCGGATGACACGTGACCATTTTCCAGATCGTTGAACAAGTACATCAACTTGCTTCGAACTCTGATTGGTTTATATATATCCTTGCTTGCGTCTACTTCGGTAATTATTGGGATTTACACATTCTTCTTCAGTTGCATAAAGAAAACATTCTTAACTGATTAGAGTGTAATGTGAAGTGCTAGTTTTGTACCCCATATGAACCATGTGAGCGTTAGCCCTACTAATGGAAATGGGCCCACACAAGGACAGAGAAAAACTCTGACCAAAGTGGGAAGAAAACATTGCCGAATTATTTCCAACCCTTTAATTTGACCAGGAGCTCATCAAGGGGAGTTTCTATCTCCCATACTTGGCCCAGGAGACAACCCCTTCCCCGGTAGATTTACTTTTAAAACACCTCCCTTGGGAAATTCAGCACGCCTACTGTTGTAAAAGCCAATCAAAACAAAGCTATCTCATTGTCAAGGGAAATATGATACTTTTCGAGGGAAAAACCTGTTCTTAAAATAAATTTACTCGGTAAACGGTTGACTCAAGGAATTCGTGGTGAAAGAGACTACCCTTGATCAGCTCCTGGTTTGACTTTGCATTTGTCCCGCCGCTTCTTCGTATTAGAACACACAAGGCGACAAAAATGGAGTTAACGAATGAAATGATATATGAAATGAAGCATATTAACTGCGAGGATCATTGCTTCACTTGATTTCCTTGAAAAAGTGTTCTTAGCAATCTTTTCTTAGATTGAAACTAGTAGCTGATAATTTTGTTTTTGAAATGTTTCGGTATAATTTCGCACCAATTAATTTATTTTTGTTGTTCTTTTGCGCTCCCGACAGGCAAAGATAACTCATCTTCCTTTTGGGCAAAGATCAACCAAATCCCAGTGTGTTTCTCCGCGCGCGGTCAAAAACCAGGGACATTTCACTACACTGGAGATGGACGCTTAGTCGGGGCAATGAAGCTGGTGTACATTGAAGGTTCCGTGGGATGTGAGCCTAATCCCGTGTACAGAAGCCGGTGGGGTTGCTATCATCACCCGGGTAATCTCAAACATCCCCTTAACGTTGTAATCACTGATTCAGACAACAATGTGGTGTACCCCCCGGAAAAATACTTCAAGAATACGGGGTTGTGGTACTTCCTTCCATTCACTGACGCTAGGTACTCCAATCAACTGGTGTTCACAGATTACTCCAATCCGTTTTACCTCGAAAAATACTCTCCAATCAGGATATGGTACGGAGAAGATTTGACAAAGTATAAGAACAGAGATAACATAGGAAGGGTGTGCGTTGATGTTTGGGCCCATCTAATGTGAATTAAAGAGCCTTCGAAAAACAAATGAAATAATGAATGAAGCGTTTTTCGTCCCTATAAGATTTTATTGTACCCCCGCAATACTAATAATTAACAACTATTCACGGAAGTGGCGGTGGCTTGTGGGGGATATTTACCGAGCCGCGAAAGATATATAGCATAAAAAGATGATTTTAACTCACCTGCAAGACTGCAATATTTTCGAGCGCTGATCCCGCGTCGTGAGTTTTTTGGAGGTGAATAGCAAAGGATATTCAGGTTTGAGTAGCCAATCAGAGGTTGCCTTCAACACTAGCCACTGTTTAAGTAAATGCATGACATAATTTCGTTCAAATTCGCGCGTTTAAGGATGGTGGGGGAAACGATCGGTTTTTTTTTATTTGTGCTCCCGTGATACCTCGTGCTTCCCGTTTTTTTATGGGAAGAAAAGAGAAACAAGAGAAACCGAGTACCGCCGTTGAGAAAGAGATCTTGCACATAAGATTTTAGAACCTACTTTGTTTTCCTAACCTGCATTTCGCAACAATATCTGAAAGCATCTACCATAGCCCATAAATAGGCTAAATTTTAAGAGTTTGCTTGGGAAATAATTTGCTCAATATCACTGACTTTCTTGGTAACGCTCTTTACTAGAGCGTCATGATGAGGGAGCCGGGTGGCAATCCCATTTGCCAGTCCAAATTTGGACAAAATCCCAGTCCCAGTGGCAAGTTTCCGTAGAAATCCGAGTCTCTGCTAATAAAATCCCAACCGGAGTTATGATAGGGAAAATATAATGTTAGAGCATCGATATGTTGTATGAAGTAGTTAATGATAAGTCTCAAAACGAAACAAGGGAGTACTGGAGAACGGAGGCATTAAAGACAGTGCATGGGATTGCTAACCCAAGTGTCCACCGAAAAAGGCCTGCTATTACCTGGCACATGATAGCATTCTGAATGATGCAGTCTTCCGTTCCTCTACGTCACCTTCAGAGTCACAGTCATCATCATCATTGCTAAATTTTAAAGAAAACCACAAACCTTTTAAGTTTGTAAGACATGTTTCGACAGAAATTTCTGTCGTCTTCAGTTGTACAAAGCGTGAAGTTGAATTTATAAGTAGCCTGAAAAAGTGCTAATTGCTAAATTCATCAACGTAAGTATCCTTACCCTCTTCACTAGACCACAACAATCGCAAGGCCGAAGATCTCACGTGAGCGAAAAAAGGAAAGGAACTAAAAGGAACTTTATTTAAGCGTCTAATCTTCTAGCGCCGTAGGGCACTAATCGGGGACACTGTAAATTGAAATTAACAAGTTAACGCAAATGAAATCAAATGTTGGTTTTTGAGGAGAGGGGAAACAGGAGTACCCGGACAAAAACCTCTCGATGCAGAGTAGAGAACCAACAAACTCAACCCACATATGACGCAGAGTCTTGGAATCGAACCCAGGTCACATTGGTGGGAGGTGAGTGCTCTCACCACTGCGTCATCCCTGCACCTCAAGCGTGATTGCATTGGCTGCAGTGGGTTTAGGGAAGTCGATTCGTGCTATGAAGGCGTATTAGAAGTGGGGATGTTGTAGGTAGGGAGCTTTGAGGTTCAAAAACAAGTCTGTTAGCACCAGGAAGCCGTCATCACTCATACATAGCAGTAACCAGGAACGCAAGAAGACCGCATGAAATATTTGATATCAGGAATTTTGAGCAGAACTAATACCTGGTGACCTCTGATAATGCAAATCCCATTCGCGTTAACGACTCTTTATCTTCCATTCCCAGTAACAAAATCCCAGTTCCCATTTTCCCACCGAAAAATCGGTTCCATTCCAGCACCCGTTTTACCCCTTCAAAACCCTCTTACCACGATGATCAAATTTTTACATGCATCTTCCCGCAGTGTTCAAATACACATATTTCATATGTAATCTGTTGGTATGTATATCCTCAATGGGATTATTACAAGCCCAATAGATAAAGCACTGCACCAGTGTCGCAGAGACCATGGTCTTAAATCCGTTCAACTGAATCTCCCAGCCTTCCTTTGTTTCCATTCGTTACGCCTTCAGTAATTCATTACTTCGATTATCTGAAACGATAACATGCTTCTTCCGGCAGTTCAAATATAGGTCTTTCATACACTGATTTTCTTGGTGTCTTTATTCTCTTCTCCAATGTCACCGAGGTCCCGCTTAAGCCGGAATTTTTCCGATTTTCTTTTCATCACTTCTCAAATAAGTAACGCACTTAAGGACGGTTCCTACTATTATTATTGCGCATTCGTTCTGCGCATCTCGAGATACTCGGATTTCCTATTCATATTAATACAGGGATATTTTTGCGCTGTTCAAAACTATGCAGAGAAAGCAGAACTAAACAAGTGATTTTGGCATCCAAAGATATCCAAAGGTATCCCAATTTTATTTTTTGATTTCAATAACACTTGTTAAGATCTGCATTTCCCGCATATTCAGTAAACCGCGCAAAAATAACTTTGAATTAGTAGGCACCGTCCTTAAGAGCCCTCCCAGGAGTTTGGGAGAACAAGAGATTTGAACTAAGAACAGGGGAACAAAGAAAAAAATATCTTAGGGAAGTAATTTTGGGAAAAAGAAGGCCGGGAACACAAGGAGAGAAGGACCCCAACCCCCTCCTCCCCCCTCCACCTCACCCTAAGAGTTCCTCCATGAGCTAAATTCTTAAAAGACTGGAAACAAGTTAATGTTCCCATGACTACGTAAAAAGTTTAGTCGAAGCCATTATCGAAGGGATTTCTTGGCGACATTTCGCAAAATTATGGCATCTAAAGGGAATGCTGAAGTTAATTACGTCCATCAAAATGCCATCTTATGTGAAACCATAAAGAAAGAACAGCGAAATCACCAGTTGTACACAAATTATAGCATAAACCCTTTCAAGAAAAGTAAGCTTAAACGGTGGTAGCCATAAAACATAAGTGACTTGTACTAAACAAGCAATTAAGATAAATATTTGTCATGCAAAACATACAAATTTCTTCATGCAGGGAAAGTAATATACATCAATAAAAGTATTATGAATTGTTTATAGTGCCATAGCTATAAATTTGTCAGAGAAATTTACACTGGCATTAATTGGCAAATTTTTCTAAATCGTACGTAGTATTTTTAGGATCGGATAGAAATGAGTTATTATTGTAAACATTGTTTGAGACTTTGAGTGACTTTATATATTGGATGATATTTAGTGCTCTGTTAACTTGTTGCATCTGGTCTTACTTCACGCAGCAAGCCTGATGTCTAGGTTTACTAAAACCAGGCAGAATAATGTCTGGAAAATGAGGCTATATATCAACAGTTTTTAATTGCTTCTTTCTTCACAGTGTACACTCTTACGGGTAAACCAAATTCATTGCACGATTCTGCAGACGGGGAAGAAGATGGTAAGTATCATACAATTTTATACACAATGAGAATTCATTAGAGTTCAACTTTCGCACTGTATATGACATTTTATAAATTACAGAGATTACGTAAAACAAAAGAAAGAAAAGACAAAAAACAAAACAACTCCAAAGAAAGACTAGTCCCAAGTGACCAAAAATACAATGCTTTCAGGTACATGCAGAAAGACCCCAAATTGGCCACTATCAAAAATACCATAATACTACTCTGTGTTTGTCCCTCCCAAAAATGCATAAGCATTGTTTCCAGTTTCTCTTGTGAGTTACAACATGGTCCCAAGAGAAAATAAAAACAATGCTTATGCAAAATCTGGATGGACAAATGAAGAGTATTGTGGTATTTTTGATTGTAACGAATAGTTTTGATGTCTTAATTATGGTGCTTGTGATTTAACCTATTGATGACAATAGATTTTACACTGTCTTACATCAGACGATTTTACTCGTCAATGGGGCCCCCTTGGGGCTTAACCCTTTAACACCCAAACTGGCCTAAACCAGCCATACTTAAACTTTTACTCTGTCTAACGCCAGAGGATTTTACTCGTCAATGAGGAACCCCCGGAAGTCAATTGGGTTAAAGGCTTAAACCTTTTTCTATGGATCCATATTGAATGAACTCAGACAAGCAGAGGTTGTGTTATTGTTTTAGTTTCTTTGTCTTAGACTTGTCATATACTAATTTATTATTGTGCTACCAAATGATTTTTTATCTATTTAGGAACTTTCTTAGAAGTTATCAAGAAATCTAATGAGACTCCAGTCAAGAAATTCCAGTTCCCTCAAACATCAGCACAGGAAATAGGATGGAATACGGAGCCATTGGTCAGTTGCAAACTTTAAGTTAAAAAGTCAACTCACTCCACTTTATATTTTTATGCAAGTCAAAGAGATATATACATATACAGATAATTATACATTAACATATATATATCATATATATAGGGATATATACATACATATATACATATATACCTATACAATGCCTGTGTCTTGACTTCAAGAAATGCTAGATATCATTTTATTCGTTCTTAATTTTGGAAAGCATGAATGTGGCTTTTTAGCCCATCAGGGATACACTCTTCTTTTGCTGATGTTGCAAAAATGGGATATCTCCCAGTTGAGGTCACATTGTTGCTTTGATTAACATTCATATGGGGTCTATTAGTTAACTGTATTCTCCTCACAAGTTGAAACACTACTGAGACCTAAATCTGCACGAGCATCATTTTATGTAGTTTCTTTGATGACTTTAAAGGGCAGCCTTACTTAGGCAATTTACCCAGTGCAACCGCCCTCATTGCACTCAAAATCAATCTGAGCTTCAACATGCCCATGTTAGGTGACCCTCAACACCCTTGCGAAGGGTGCATCTGCATTGAACTTGGTTGTCTGGAGGATAATATACTAAACAGTAGCCATCACAGAGAGAGCTGCCACTAGGCAGGTACAAAACACAGGTGATTGTTTTACAATAAATACAGAAACAACCCTATCTGTTTACCAATGCTAGCATTAGGCCTAAGAACTTTTGTTTAGGCCTAATCATCATTCATCTCATTAGGCCATCTTCGCTCCTAATGGGGAGCATAGGGCGTCAACCATGGATCTCCACCTGACTCTATTTTTGGCAGTTCTCTTTGCCTCTAACCAAGTGATGTTCTTCTTGGCGAGCTCATCTTGCACACTTCGCCTTAGGCCTAAGGTTTAGCTTAAATGAATGTTTAGGATTCTTTCTGTATTGGTAAAACATTTTAATGTGTGTTTGGTACCTACCAGAGAGCTGCCCTATAAGAAACTTACAATTATCTCTCTTTAATGCAGCATTTTGAAGTGCTTAATCTATAATTATATCCACAACAGAGCCTCTCTTAACTTGACAAGAAAGAAAGGACTCTGCAGAAATCGTGTAAATGAAGTCTTTATTGAGTATGCGCAAGATGTTGCTTTGAGACGTTTCAAACCCAGGCCAATTAACTCTGTATCGGACTCCTAGATGCCACATTGATTTTCATACTGAAGGCTCGATTTTGACCTTCACCTTGACTTGTCAAAAACATGATGTGCATGCTGCCTTAACCAGTTTGATGGGAGTGACTAGCCCAGAAACTACAGCTACAGCTACTTATTAAACAACTTGACACAATTTCTGAAGAGCCTCTCTAGTTCACCCTCTGGCGAGTTTTAGCAAGGCTATGCTTGCAGGGTGGGCTGAGTTCATTGGCCCTCCATTCTTTTCTAAGAGGTTTTTCTTAGGGTAGTCCATGAGTTTTCCACTCATGAGACAGAACAAAAATTATATGATTGTTAGTAAAAGAAAATCATCAATAAATCAAGTCAACTAGTGTGTAACATGCATGAGCTCCCATTGAAAATGTTTCAGAATAAATGACAAGTGTTTTTACTTGTTTCCTTCTTTGCTGTTGTTTCCCTTGTTTGACTTAAGCGTAGCCTTGATAATTACTGTCAAACTGTGACAAAACCATGCACACTTGTATTTAAAAATGCTGTAATTGTTGTCAGGGGAAGACATTGAATTTCTTAACTTAAGTAAGTTAATTGATGCTGTGTTTTTAGATGTTCAGCTAGCTTTCAAGCTGCTTCAGCTAATAGTTAAGTCTTCACTAGTTTAGATGTTAATTATAGTTTTACATCAATATTGTGATTTAAAATGAGGAAACCCTTTAAATGTGGATGCACTGTGAAATATGCCATATGTGCGATATTTCATTAAAAAATTACCACACTTGTCATAATTCAATTCAAGCTAAAACTGTTAACTTACTTTTATTTTCACTTAATGACAGATTGACAGGTTATGGAAAGATCGGCTGGAACACCCAATAGTGAATGCTGAAATCACAAAATTCATGGATAAAACATGGATGGTGAAAGAACAAACAGA
>OX421457.1:31840086-31860086 GCA_949126865.1 Montipora capitata | reverse complement strand
AAGGCACAGGTCTGGGTCCATAAGAGTTCTGGTAGTTCAATGGGTAGAGCATCGACCAGTGTTACAGAGATTGTACAGCAGATAGCGCTATCCATTGTTTCAACAACTGGGGCCAGATGTACAGAATATCTACATCAAGATGTTCCAGCACTTGACAAAGTCCCTTTTTGACTAAAATGGCTGTTTCTGCTTAGGTGGCTTCATACATCATTAGCCTTTTTAGAAAAGGAAAGAATAAAGAAAGAATAAAGTGGTCAGGGATATAAAAGAAGAAAACAAAAGGGATTCTGGTCCCTTTAGCAAAATGCACTGAAAAGTACTTTCATGAAGATGTTCTTTTGTTCTTGTTTGTAAACTTGGAGTGGAGAGAAAAATGTGTGACCCTTGTAATGCCTGTTTCACGTAAAGATCGGTTTTTTAAATTTTTTTTGGAAATAATCTTTTCTTGGTTCTTGTTTGTAGGAAAAAGCTACAAAGAAAGAAAAGGCTGCTGTTGATGCAGTGTTTTTTGGGTACGAATCAGTTACATGTACCACAGTAGCAGGCTAATAAATTTTTATTCTTTGAGAGTCTTTGTGTTAATTAGTCAAAGTAGCATAAGTGTTGGAATTTAACCAAAGTGATAGGATAATACAAAAAAAATTAAAATTTATTTTGTTGGGGTTCAAAATAATTTCTGCGTTTAAATTTTTTCTAACCAGCTCAATTTTGATTTTCTTTGTGTAAAGCTCATTATCATAATCGGAAACAAAGGAAACCAAAAGTGAACTTGTTTTGTTTTGAACCAGAAAAAAATTTGAGCGGTAACATATACATAGTTACATGTATGGGCATCTAAAATGGGTTACAGGCCAGGCATTATATGTACTGTAAAATCTCATACAGATCAAACATGAATGTTGTAAACAGTCTATGATTTGTAAAATAATTGTGTCGTACAGTAATACGGTGCAGCTCAGAGATAAGCAGCAAAAAATTGCGTTTGAAATGTGTGTAAGCAAAATGCGTCTGGTATAAGTATTGAGTTAAACAAGTTACTACAGGATAGATGGAAAAATACAAGGCAATCAGGCACGTGCGAAAGGTAACATGTTGAATTTGAGTGGATCTTACAACTGCTGCAAAAGATTGGTATGTGTCAAAGTCTGAAAAACATGAATGCATAAAAAACAGAAAAACTTGAAAAGGTTGCATAAAAATTTCCAATTTAGCAGGCTGGAAATCATTTTAGCAAGTGAATTGTAAATAACCCGAGAACTTGTCCCAGGTTTGTGTTTGGCAAGCTCAGGGCAAATGTACAATAACCAAGTGTACAACAACTAACTGTGCAATATGGTGGAATATTTGTACTCGTTTCGTGTGTTTTCTGTACAAATTCACCAATACAGTTTGATAATTGAATGTTATCACAATGTCAAGTGTTTGATTTAACCTTGGGTTACATGGTCTTTAAGAGCACATGACCATTTTAGTGGCTGGACCAGCCACCTGTTTAATACTGCTATTGCTTTGAGTCCATTGTTTAAATCACATTCTGTAATTTTGGAACAGAATGCTAATTAGTGTGACATTTAAATTTTGAAAATTAGAAGCACACAGAGTCTAACCAAACAAAATGGATGCTATGTTTATTACACACACCCCAAAGCATGCTGGGGCTGAACAGTGCGAGGGGTATGATGTAACAGCTTGACACTGTAGTAACACCATTGTTAACAGCGCTATTGGGACCTCATCAGCCTGTAGGTTAGAATGACACTTTGATGACTCGCTCATTATTTTCAAGTTTGTGAAACTAGAGTTGGATCTCATCATATAGTAAAATTTTCGTGAAAATTATGTTGCATCTGTTTCAAAGGAATGCAATGTGCATGGAATGTATAGAGTGTCAGTTAGGTATATAGTTTTGCCTTGATTGAGTCAGATTTGATTATTCAGTTTAGGTTTTAGGTTACTTGTCTTTGATAAAAAGCGTTTCATAAAATACAATTTTCAAAGAAACTGGATATTAATTAACATTGAATTTTTTTGCTGAAATGCAGTAAGCTGCTGAGAATTTTGAAAATACTCATTCCTGGATGGTGGACACCAGAGGTTTGTATTGGAAAGTGTATTCAAGCCTTTAAGATTAGCTTTCTTTATCCGGCAAAGCTCTGTTTTTAATCTCTTTACGGTGAAACATACGGTAGTTTCACCCTTAACTCAGGCTTAAAATGAGTGCAACTTAAAAGTTTTGATTCAATGCCATAACTTTTTAAGTTCATTCATTTTAAACCAGAGTAGTGACAGTGAAACTATGTTTGATTATCTACCTGGCTGCTTTGTTAACGGTTCATATGAACTGTAATGTTATTTACCTCATTATAGTGTACAGTATGCCTAATAATAATAAGATTAAGGGCGCGTTCGATTGACCCTATTCCGGAATAAGAATACTTGGAGTGATGATTTAATTAAAACGATATGTCTGGCGTTTTGAAGCAACAAGGATAATAAATATATGTTTAAAATATCATTTTAGCAGGTGTTTGACAATTTTAATGTGAATCTCCGTAAAAGCGAAGGATTTCTAACTTCTATTCCAAGTATCCCTTTTCCGGAATACGGTCAATCGAACGCACCCTAAATTTATCACTAAGATTATTAATTTTTCATTACCAGCATTCTGATTGGCTCACTAAATCTCTGTTGTAATTTACTGTATGATTGCTGTAAGCATTGCCAGGCTGAAGTCTTTTCAGGGAAAGGGAAATTTCTTAGCATCCAAACATTCAGAAAGTATTAAAACCTAACAAAAATATTATTCAATTTCTGCTTGTTATAAAATAGTATATAAAAATTGTATGATTTTATCCAATATGTGTCCTTAGAACAATAATTAATTATTATTCAGGACTGGTTCATTGTTGATAGCATTTGCCCTTCATCTATTTGTGACAGTCCCAGCCTGGATTTCCAGACTTGGTCATCATGTAGGTTGAGTTTGGTCATTCTCTGCTCTGCTCGAATAGGCTTTTCTCAGGCTTCTCCAGTTCTTTCTCCCCTCCCATCAAAAACTGACATTTTGATTAATTTTGATCATTTGCTTTCATTTGATCTACAGTCCCCCATGTATTGGAGCCCTATATAATGTTCTTACACTTCCTTTATAAGCTTGATTTCCTATTCTCTTTCCAGACTGGCTATCTGGTACTTGTTGCATTGTCTCTCATTGCACGAACATACTGTGATGTATGGATGATAAACAACTCCACATCCATTGAAAGGTGAGGAAGTGATTGTACTTCTCATAATACCTACGATAGATAGTCTATTATTTCTAATAAAATAATATAATTTGTGATCAGCATTTTTTGACATGCAAGCCAACTGAAAAGACATGTAACATTTCATCCATTTTATTTCAGATCCATTATCAGTGCAAATTATGCAGATTTTAAAAAAAATCTTACCGAGCTGGTTTACGCTATGCCATTTGTAAGTGTGTACATTACTTGAGTGTGAAAATATACAAAACATTCATACATGACTGTATTTTCCAAACCAAGATTTTTAATTTTTCGATGGTTGGTTGACCATTTAGTAGTAGTCTAAGAGTGAGGATTAATTTTTTCTCTTGCTTTTTGCCTTGATAGGTAGCATTGATAAACCAACTTATGAAGGTTAGTTTGTCATTAATTTTTATGCCGTTTCAGTTAATGACTAGAAAAACAATGCCTGACTTGTTCCAAACCAGTATAAGTCTGAAATTAAATCATGGTTTATAATACCAAATCGTTGTTTTTTGGTCTTTGGCATTTGAGAGGGTCTACCAATCGGAATTAACCACTTTGAGGAATTTGCTTGAAATTTGTAATGATAGTCTTAGAAGGTTTGAAAATAATATTATAATATTAGTTGGCCAGTCTCTAATACAGAGGTTCTATGGGTAACAGCTGGAATAGAAATCATAATGAACCCTGAAAAATGCAATTTAGAATTTGAATCAACACAGCATTTCAAGACAGTGCATGATCAATGGAAGATCACAGTAATAACCTTCTCTCCATGATATATGATTACAGTGTAATTAAGTAATAAAATTACATATGTGTTGTAGTTCAATTTTTCCCCTGGTTTAATTTTTTTAAACCAGTCTAAAATTTTTGAACCAGTTTAATTTGAACTAGCTAGTTTAATTTCTAGTCGGACAAAGTCAAAAAATCAAATGTTTATTGAACCTCACTGGGAGGCCAAACCGAGATGTCACTCCTACAAAAAATTGGAAAACCCGGTTGAGTTGAAGATTATGACTTTCTTGCAGAAAATTTTCTTCAGGCTCTTCTTCTTTGCTACTGGAGTCATACTCGCTTCGTTCTTCTTGCTCTATGTCAGGTTCATCAGTCAACGGTTGTGACTCATGGGTCTGCCGTGACAGCATTTGAAGTGAAAATGATCTTGTCACTCCTGGGGACCTCTTTCTGGTACAGATAGTCCAGCAGTGTACCAGTCTGAGACATTCAACGGTTGTAAGAGTAAGAAGGTCAACAGATGTTAACGTCAAGATAATGACAGCTGAGATGTTACTGAATGTCATTTGATCATTACCTGGTGGAAGTTTTTCAATGAAAGTAAACAACTAGTAATTTAATGGCTTCTTTTGACAAAATCGGACTGTTAAGTGGGTCTTTATTGGTGTTAATTGTTGAGAACTCAACAGCAGAAAAACATCACTGGTGTAAAGGGAGCTCTTCCATCCCATTTCTGTTTGGTAATAAGAAAGTTAGAATTTCCGGTATACTGCCATACAAATCATGAACTTCCCACTTCCTGCTCACCTCTATTCATTCTGCATCCCGCCTACAAATCAGCTTTCATCCTGCATATCGCCATAGATAAAAAGGCTTATCCTGCATTTGATCCTAATCACTAAACTCTGTTGGTCTTTGTCATAGCACCGGAGACAAGAATCCACCATGATAATTTAATAACCTTAAAAATTATTTCTCTAGTTTATTTTATACATTATGTAGTCCATAAAGAGTTCTACTTAATTACTGAAAGATGTCCAACTACATGTATGTTGAAATGGGTAGTGTTATAAAAAAAAAAATTAAGACGGAATCCACCAGAAGTTCGAATAACAAGTGGACAAAAACCTAGTACCAAGATTATAAACATCGTATTGCAAACTTCTGTACGACTGTTTTAAATATCTTCTCAAAAAAAATCATTTCTAGCAACACCAAACGCCAAAAACAACTGTTGAACTTCGTAAGAAACACTTGAAAGTACTGGTGAAATGAAACTGATGATGAAATTTTACCTGTGTTTGCACAATTTCTCTGATTGTTGAAATTTAATTTTTCTCGTTCCCATGGGAAATTGTTTTCGGTGTTATTTCAGGCAACTATTTATATCTTTAGCTTTCAGGAAATGTAAAAAGGACTGTAAAATACTTAAAATTATTCTGGTACCAGATTTTTGTCCACTAAAAACTGAAATTGCTCTATTTTCTATCGGATTTCATCTTAAACTGGTTTAATTGAAAAAAAAAAACCAAGGTTAAACCAGGGAAAAAAAGTGAACTACAACATATACATAGTAATATAATGATACAATGTAATCATGTGAGGTACTATCCTGCTTCAAGTGCATCTTATGTTTTTTTTGAACTCTTAACGCAGCTTGGATTGAATGAATTAAAGCTGAGATTTCGAGCAAGATTGACCCAACACCTGTATGCACAGTATCTAACGTAAGTGACCTTGATGTACGTACTTTAAACAGTCATTTACCTCAGATGCTTTAAATTACTTTTTATCTAGGAGATGTACTATAAATGTTTGAAGACCATAAGAGAAGCACACATGAGAGACCCCCTTTTTTTTTTTTTCTTTTTCTTAACGAAGCAATTCATAAGTTGTTGATTTTGATTACTTAAATGCTATACCGGGCTATTTCATTTTTACGAGTAATTTTGAGAATACACATGCTGGATTTCCTTGCAGTAAAGGAGATACTAATTTTTGTTAAATAATTCAATATTCAATAATTAAATTTGATTTAATTTCCTTTTTCTCTTTTTTAGCTCGTTCACATTCTATAGAATGAATAATTTGGATAACAGAATTGCAAATGCAGATCAACTTCTTACTCAGGTGAGATACAATGTATATCTCTTTAGTAATTTAGGTTACTGTCAACTTTAATGGGGACAATTATTAGTTTTTCAGTGAGTGATTAAGTGAAAATTGTTAAAATTTAATTGCTAACTCTTTGGTGTCTCATATTTACAAATTTTGTCAAAATAAATTGAGTGATGAGGAAAAAGTGTGACATGATAATGATGATGATGATGATGATGATGATGATGATGACGAGGGAAAGTGTGGCATAGGTAATAAGGTCTATTTGCTATTAAAATACAAGTACCTTTAATACCATTAATTAAGCATGATTCACTATGAAGTTGAGGCTTAGACTCAGGGAAAAAACCTTATCACTTGTATCTAAAACAGCAAGTGGCTCTCCACCTTGGAGTTTATTGTGAGGCAGTGTTTGTTGAGGAGGGGGTCTTTTTAAATCAAGAGCTCGTGTGTAGACAACAAGGTGGAATCATTTGAGATTCATTTTGTTTGCAGTTCAGTTTTCTATTTTAAAATTAAGCAGGTGCACATCACTCTTCTTTGAATTGCCTGTACTACTGAACTACTTAGCTCGTAGTTGAATGTGGAGAAGATGAAAACTTCAGATCCCTCCCCAAGTGTAAGGGTAGGGTTTTCTCATACAAAGGAATCGTAACACAAAATGCTTGTTTTGATGACAGGATGTGGATAAATTCTGCAACAGTCTTGCTGAACTGTATTCTAATGTTAGCAAGGTAATATGAATGATTTAAATCTGTGTAATTTGCAACCTTATATATTGAAATAATTTGTGGACTAAGCTGCCAGAACACCAAAATACTCTGTGTTGGATGGTTCAAACTCCAGCAAATACCAGTAGTATTGCATTAATTTTGCTCTACCAACTGAGCCATGAAGCTATTCAGATAGGAGCAGGTCAATTTGTTGGGTGCATGTATTCCCGTGAAAGGACTCAATGAACGAAATACATGTAAAAATTCAATGTATATGTGCTGTGTGAGGATCACTTCTTTCTTTCGTCTATAACCCGCACTTGTGTGTTTTATTGGGAGCATTCATGGAGAAAATTACAGGAGGTAATTTTGTAAAATTTCCGAGTTACCACACAGGCAACAGGTGAACCAGGCTTCAATGTGGTGTGGTGAGGTACATTTCTTATAGATACCACCTAGCAAATTACCCTAAATTGTAAAATTTTAGAGACAATTATGTTAATTCCTGTTCTCGAATACATGTAAGTTCGATCTGATATTTGCTACATGAAAATGTTTTGTCTCTTTCAAACCTTTGCAAATACTATTAATCATCATTTGCACCCTGAATTTTTCATTTACAGCCAATACTTGATATTGCAATTTACATCCATAAATTGACAGGAGCAATTGGTATTCAGGTATGATTTTTATGGTGGTGTTTTTTATAACTATCAGAATAATCAAGATTTACTTCAGTATCCAAAGTGTTCACACAGACAATGTGCAAATGCATGTATTTGAAAAGGACTGAATGATAGATCTATTGCATTCACCCTCTTATGTGAATTGTACTACTAGAGAAGGGTGAGAAAGAGAGTGAAGAAAGACTATCCACACCACAACAATGGTCATTTTCCTGCAACAATGCAGATACCCCTCTCCACATCCAGGGGCATAGCTAGGAATTTTCAAAGGGGGGGGGGGGGGGAGGGGGTCACACTTTCCAAGCCCAGGGTACTTACCAGTTTGTCATGTCGACATCCACGCTGTTTTTATTGAAAGTCACAATTTCTTATTTCTTGGATGAGCAGTGAGTGCCGGGGAAAGGGACAAGCCTACAAAATAGCTGCGCAGATGAACTATTAAAGTTCCAGGTGACATAAATTACTCTGTTCCAGTCTCACAGATATGGTTTGTATTATGTTGTTGACTGTCACAAAGAGGAAAGGGGGTCACAGGCACCCCAGGACTCCCCTGGCTACGCCCCTGAACATAATACGTATGTGACATTTTCCTTTTACCCAAAGCTTATTTTGTAGTTTTGTCATTGTGACCTTGATTCTTTTTTCAGGGTCCAGCAACCATGCTGGCATACATGGCTGTTTCAGGACTGGTATTGACAAGGTGGGTAACCATAATTACATGTACATGTCCTTGCAGTGTATTGCTTTAAAACAGTAAATCATTTTGCTCTGACTAAGATGTTGAGTCAACTGAAACACATTTGTTATTAAGGGTGCGTTCGATTGACTGTATTCCGGAATAGGAATACATGGAATACAAGTTGGAAATCCTTCGTTTTTGCGGAGATTCACATTAAAATTGTCAAACATTTTCTAAAATGCTATTTTAAACATATTTTTATCATCCTTGCAGCTTCAAAACGGGCCAAACATACCGTTTTAATCATCACTCCAAGTATTCTTATTCTGGAATAGGGTCAATCGAACGTGCCCTAAGTTTAAGTACATGTAATCTATTAACAAGTTAGGTACTGTTTGATTCAAACATGCACTGCATTTTGTGTGTGTGTTGCATTACCACTACAATTTAACTCTTCAAGTTCACACAGTCATGGGTACATGTGTCATGTTTTGATCAGTTTCATATTTCCCATTTTTCCAGTTTTGATTTTTTACTTGAATGACTGTGTGCTTTATCAAAAGTTTTACTTCAATTTTTACTGTCAACACGGAATGAATGAATTAAAATTATCTGTACAATGTACAGTAAGTCCATCGTATTATTTGCTTTAAGTTCAAGTATCATCTTGCTTACAGTATTATGGGCCTTTGTTTCTATTTCCTTTCAGTCAAATCTTCTGAACCTCAATTCAGCACTCTTGTATTCAACTTATCTTCTCAGTTTGGATTTCCTGTAATAATGAAAATCTACATGTGGGCATCAATAAACAATAATGGTACAAAATGTCAAATCTCCAGTCAGTTTACAGCCCACAGGTACTACTTTGGGCAAAAGATGCCACCACAAGAAACCACAGCTCTTTGCCTATGTTATTTCCAGTAAACCAAGAGATTTTGTTTTGTTGTGCAGATTACGCCGGCCAGTTGGCAGAATGACAGCCGAGGAGCAGCACCACGAAGGAGAATTCCGTTATGTGAACTCTCGATTGATAACTAACAGGTAGGAGATTATTAATTAACAACGACAACAACAACAACAACAACAAAATAAATAATTACAATTAAATAACTTAATTAATAAGGGCACTGTAACTTATTGTAATTTGACTTAATTGTAAAACAGTGTAACTCTATGGTTAAAAATGTTAAGGCTGATGCTAGGCAGCCAATATTTTTTTATTGTCATGTGATTGTGTGCAAGATTAGGAAGAGGACTTAAACAAACAAACAAACAAACAAACACAAAGAATAGCGCTTACACATACTGTAACGGTGGAAAATGTTTGTCAAACTGATTGGAATTAAGGCATCAGGAAGGTAGCCAGTGAAGAGGCTTGCCCTTTTATTTTAATAAATCCAACTATTGGTCAACAGTTGGCCAACACTCAACTGACAGACTACCGACAGGTAACTATCTCAGATTCTCTCCAAAAGAAGAGTTGATGGATCCCATAAAGTGGCTTCAAGCGATTAAACGGGTAACATTAATTCAAGGTGCTTGCCTAGATTGTTTTGTTTTAATAATTATTATATGAAGGCTCTATGGTGATCAAGGGGTTGAGGTTTGGTAGTGTGGTGCCTGGAAAGGGAGTTGAGCGAACAAAAATTAATCATATAGGCATGAACTAACTTAAGGTTAAGGTGAATAAAGTTAAGATTAGAGTTGATAAAAATGTCTGGTAGGTACATGTAACCACAAGGATCATTTCTTCACTTCATTCATTTTTATATTATTTATGCCTTTTTTTTCAAATGCCTAAAGGTCTTATACTGATTTTGTGTGGGTTGATGCATGGTCAGTTAAAAAAAGAACCTAACTAAACCTCATCTCGACTGGTGAATTTCACATGAATATTTTATGACTATTCTTGTTTTCTATTGTGATTGATCTTTGTCAGTTTTAGAAGAATGTCTTGATTTTATGGTGTCAGTAACTTGTTAAACTTTATTTCAGTGAAGAAATAGCTTTTTATCAAGGAGGAAAAAGGGAAAAGTTGACCATAGAGCATACTTTTCAGAGGCTGGTAAGACATAAATTAGTATAAATAATAGAGAGCTTCAGCAATGACAACGGCAATGGCAGCGAGAATGTCATCTCAAATTATAAATTCATGTTATTTTAATTACTTTGTGACTAATATATATTTCAACCTTTTTAATATGACAAGGGTGTGGTAGTTCCTCAAAAATGACACTGGTCAGAACAGTGCATAATTTAGGGGAGAAAATGAAAATTTATCCTCAAGTGCTAAAGTTCTTCATAAAACTTGGCTATTTTATGTTGTTGTTTTGCTGACTATGGCAAAGAAATGGATAAAAGTGAAGAATGCATGTGCAAGGCGGGCAAAGCTATTGTTTCTTCCCACTAAAATATGCAAATTTGTGACGTTCTTGTCGCCGTAGCCGATGTTGTTGCTTAATAAGCTCCTTAATGATGAGCTACCTGACCAAAAGGCAATTTAATGTAACTTTTGGGTTGTAGGTTTTTTTTTTTGAAAGTTTTGGACCAACTTCAAACTGGAAAGTTACATGACTGTATACCATGTATCTGGGGATGCAGTCCTTCAACATCTTTGGAGGGTTTCTGATGGTCTAGTCTACCATTCAAACACAAGAGACTCAGAGATACAGTGTATGATCGTGCATCTTTGGATTTTAATTACAGTGTTTTGTATATAGTAGGCAGTATGAGCATGTGATATATGTTCTTTGTCGAATTGTCACATTCTAAAATATGGGGAACTTGGATAATAGATAATTATTATTAAAAGCTAGATCATTGAATAATGCAATTCTAGAGTTTTGATTGGCTTACACGTAGCCATCATGGTATATGAGCTCAGTGTTACAAGTTATGGTCTACAAATATCGGTAACTGTACGCACCATTTTTTTTGTTTTTACAAAATACGATAAAGTAGGGAAGATTTAACCATAATTTGTGGGCTTTTTAGATGTATGGATATACAGTATATGAGGTACATAGCACTGAGTCGGCGAAAATCATCATATGCACTCATGGAGTAATGTTGTTAAATATACACATTCTTGCATTGGAACTCAAAGTTGCATTTACTGTACAGTCTTTCTGTTGATATCTGTATTTGTTTTCAGATTAATCACTTGAGAAGTTTCATTCAATTCAGATTTAGCATGGGAATCATTGACAATATTATTGCAAAGTGTAAGTTGGCCATGTGTAAAAGGGAAGTGCTTTTGGAAAAAAGTGAGTCTGTTCAGAGATTGCTGTGGACATCATTGCAGCACTTTATTGACGGAATGCAAAAATGGCCTCGAACAAATTATTCTTTTGTCTTTGTGTTAATTAGCCTAACTAGCCTTGTTCGCACTAGTAAAATTGAAAGAATTTGGGCTGTAAAACGAGGCTGGTTAGGCTACATAACACAAAGACAAAAGAATAATTAATTTTGTGTATGTTTCCCTTAGCAGGGCACGTGCGTACACTTTGTATTCCGCGACTACAGTGCTTACCATATGAGAGATAAAATGATTTTTCCCTTGAATATAATTTTGTTGGCGGCCATTTTTGCATTTGGTCAATTTACACAAGTTCTAAGAAGAAGCTTGTAAGGGATTCAACCCAAATCCCTTTACAAGTACATAGTCGCAGCAGTGTAAGGGCTGCATGTGAAGTGAAGTGAGGTATTTATTTTACAAAATTAATGTACAAGGATATGTAGCACTTCCAGGTGATCTGGCCGTAAATAATCAACCAATCAGATTCAAGGAGAAATTATTTTTAATGCCGCACAGAATTCTTTGCGCGCCTAGCCTTCAGAATGTGTTCCATGGATGCAACGATGGCGCCGTGAGGGTGAATAAGGCAGTTCTTTATCGGAAGGGTTTTTTTTATCAGTATGTTTTTGTAGTGAGTAATTTTAAAACCATTGCATTTTAATGGGGTACTCAGCTTTGTTTGCTGAAGGAAGTGTGTTCAGAAGACGCAGGCAAGCCAGCTGTGCTGCTCTAACTAAACATTCACTACTATCGAGTCATCGCCTAGTTCTAAACCAACGACATGTGAAAAATTTATTAACAGTCGTTTACTTTCATTGTCTTCAACTTTGGTGGACTGAATGGAAAAACAGTGGCTCGGGGGACTTGTCAAGACTTTGCACTTCAAGATCTGAGCGCTCCCATGAAACGAACGACGCTTGAACAGACTGCAAATGAAAACTTATGCTTGCCTGTGGCAAATTGCATTGATGAAATGATCTCGCAGACTGTTTTGTTACTAAAGAAATAGACGTGTTGCTGAAATTATTTAGTGCACACTGCCATAGCTCATCGGTTAACAACGTGATATCCTCGGAATACTGAACTTCATTCACCCGTCTGTTTACTTTGATTGGAACATTGCCTTGTCCTGGCGAATCTTCGGTTATTTCACCCTGAAAGTAGTAAGTACATTTGTAATTTCACCGATTTGAAATTCACCACGTAGAGTACTTTTATTCCAATACTTAAAAGTAATATAATAGTGCACGATCGAGCTGGATACTAGTAGTATGTTTTTCTAAGTTGGCAAATAAAAAGCTTAATCATAACCTTTGCAATTTTCTGAAATTTGATTGGTACATTAACTGCTTTATTTTTCACTAATTAATGTATTGTGTAGGCTTGTAATCGGACAGTGAAATCAGACAGTTGGCTGTATTTGGACACCTGTAATTATATAGTTGTATCAGCCAGTCATATTAAGTGCACTCAGCACCAATCACAAAATTTAGCACAATAACCATGGCAAGAACCACCTACCCTACCAAACCGGGGATTGTCCAAAATGAACGAATTTGTAACATTAGACAGTGAAAAGGAATGCATTTGTTTTCTTTGAAACTGTAATGGTTATGATTAATTGGTAACAGGACTTCACATTCTCCAAGTCGGTCTGTAATCATACTCATGTTTAAACAAATCGTACTCCCACTATGCGGTTGTCCAATTTTGTTAATCACTTGTGTAATTACAGAATTGGACTCCACTCAGTCGTATTACCATCGTAGTGCGTTTTTATTGGCACATTGTTCATAAATAATGAAGGATCATGCTCTGATTTTTGTCTCTTCAATTAGATTAGTGTCCAGCTGGTAAACTTGGTGCCACACCTGTTGTTCAATAATTATTGTAACATTTTACTCATAACCTGCTTGATTGAAATACTGTCATGTTTATTAGTCTTTTTTTTTGGTCTGATGTATGGTCTGTCAGTTCATTTGTGAAATTTTTCTGCAATTTCTAAAGGGCAGTCAGATGTAGTGTTAAGAGTAATTTTTTTCTTGGCAAAAAGAGAATTACCCCCTGTATTGTGTCATTGCTACATCAAATTCTCACACGTCAAGTGCAATTTAAAAGTGCACTCAGAGACACTTTGCCCTCCGAAAATGTCCCTAGTACTGTATTTGTGATTTACCAGTTGTAAAATAGAAAAGATAGAAAAAACATAGAGATGATTAAAATTTTTAAAGTGTTATGTTTACTATGATTGATTATAATTACCGTAGGTACCATTGTTTTCGTTCCATTTTTTCCCTCATTCACATCCTGTCTTTTCCTTTCAGCTTACATGTATGTTGATGAAGACTTCAGGGTAGTGCTCTCTCTGCATGTCAGTTCAAGAACTTCATTTGCAAATTGCTGCCAAATTACTTGTTTTTGATACTTCTCTTTTGAAATTGGAGCATTTTGTCCTCCAGAAAATAACAATGAATTTTTTTTTTGTTTGTGAGCAGTCTGCATGATGCCATCTTTGAAATTCTGTAATGTTATGGGAAGACAAATAATTTGAGCATCCAAAAGTGCCTTGTCCACATAGTATCCAACATAAGTAAGAATCTGTTTAACGGAAGTAGTAATATTTGAAGTGCCAGGAAGCCAAGGTGGATGCGTGCCTGAACTTCATATTCATCGCCTGTCAGATCATGAGGTGTGTGGAGGTTTCTGTATACTTTATCAAGACCTTTACAAAATGTACATAAGATTTCAAGAAGAGTTCCTCTAAAACCTGTTTTTTTCAGAATGAATGCAAGGCATTCTCTCTCCAAATGCCAAAACACCAACTTCATCAAACTAGACTGTTTTCTCCTCAAGGCGTTAATACAGACTTGGCCAATCCTTTTTTGAGGGCTACCAGAAATTGTTGATCACTACCAAAAACAGCTACAACAAAAACTAATGCACATGAATTGTTGTGAGAAAAAAAAAATCAATTACAGTTCTACTTTCAATAATAATTTATTTGAGGTATTTTATCCTTTTATGGAACCTGTTAATTACACCATTCATTAATTCATACTTAATTATGAGTATGTTGAATATAAAATTTATTTGTATAGATTTTTTGGTTTTGTAATGCTTAATTGAGGATCTTTTTAAATCCTGATGACATTTTCTTAAATGCAAAGTAACAGGAACGCTCATGAATATATTTATTAATACATTTGATTTGTGGCTTGTTTGGACATCGTAGTGAACATTTCTTTAAAAGAACTCAAGTGTACATACTCATAAGTTTGATGACCTTTTTTGAAAGAAAGGGTCAATTAATTAATCATTTTGGAGCTAACAAACCTGATGCAATTTTTGCAATCCGCAGACACTGTGTCTCTGCAGATCGAAACCCAAGGTCGGAAGTTCCAGGGTATTACTCAGAGAGGGGTGTTCCACAGATATTTTTACAACCAGTGTTTCCCAGATTTTGTTTAGCAAACTTCCTGTGTTTTTCTTTGCTAGGGGCTTTTCCACTTAGTTCATGAACTGCCCCAGCACATTCTTTGACAGTGTCATAGTCATCATTCCCCAACCAAAGAGAAACTGTTAATACTGTGCTTAGTAAATTGTATGGCTCAATTATCTTCACCCTGACACTTATCTCCCCAGTGAAATGATGTGACCATTTCAACCATGGGAAACCATCAGTGTAATCCATAATGATAATGCTGCTGTTTGGTGCTGTAATTGCACTCTGCACTCCTGACTGACTAATAAATAGTGTTAAGTATTTCTCAATGTCAACATAGCCAACAACTACCTCTCCCAATTCATTAAAAGTCAGTCCAATCTTTTCTAGCAATTCTTGACGTGTGTCATTAAGTTTATCAAAAGTTTCGTCCTTACTGAGAATGCAATCAATTGTTCTTCCCCACTTGTTTCTCAAAATGTCTTGTGATAAGAACAAGTTAAGTATTAAAAACAAACTTGAACTTGTTAACAAAAGTGGACTGAGAGCTGTATACTGTGACTATAAATCACCTTATGAGGAACTGCTATTAAGGAGAGCTAATTACAAGTTAACCACCTTATATAACAGAAGATTACAAAACATCGCAGTATTTATGTACAAGATTAAAAACAAGTTGCTAACTCAAAACCGTCATAGACTTATTTACTTGCCCTAATCATAAATATAATCTTAGAAATACTGATTTTTCAATAAACAGTTTTAACACAGTGAAGTACGGTAAGAACAGCCTTAGATACTTCGGACCTCATTTGTGGTCCAAACTTAATTCAAGAATAAGATCGGAACCTTCTGTTAGTGTTTTTGAGAACAAAATTAGAAAACTTAACTTTACATACTTGATTATAATTTTTTCTAAATTATATATGTGTACATACATTTATATTTCTTGGCATTGAATTGTGAATTAGATTAGATTTATGGTATTTTTGTTTTCTTTCCTTTTGTCTCCCCGATTAGTAGGGCACATGTGCCCGGGTATAAGATTTGAGACTAATGCCAAATGAATCAACAATACTACAAGAAAACTCTTTGAATGCGGAATGTTCCCTTTTAAAAACCAAAGGCATTAGGGAGTCTTTAACAAATAAACAAACACAAACAAGAAACATTGATGGAAAACAGTATCTTTAATACTGTATAAAAATTACACACATCAAAAGCAAAAGTAAAACACGAAGTGATTTTCATACGATCATGCAACTTGTTGCACGAAGCTTCCATCCAAATCGGAACAGATTTGCCGTCGAAGGATGTTTTCCAACCGTCCAAATCAACATTTCCCATATTAACAACAACATTATGAGTTCAAGTCACGGTATTAGTGAAGAATAAAACAATTCCCGACAGCAAACATCGTGAGCGTAGTGGCCACCATCATTCAACCTCCTCACAGTGATGCGCGTGCTGCCTTTTGGGATACGGCATTAAAAATTTCTTCCCAGTCTCGCGCAATGACGTCACCAGATCACCTGGTTAATAGCCAAAGGCTAATTAACTTGTAGCCCTCAATCAGACCAGACCACAACACCTGCAACTCTGTGCCCTACTCTTTTTGGTTAGTGTTTGTATATGGGGTTATTAACGTCCCACAGTGTATGAACAAGGATTGTGAGAAACTTTACTTTTCCATCTTAAAAAAAAAATCTATGATCTAGAGCTCTTTGTCCTGCAGAGTATCTTTATTTTTTGGTCCCTTGGAGCATATGTCAGCACTATCACTTACTGAGCTTGTTTTTGTAAATTTCTGTCAACCCTTTCTTTACCATCTTGGAGAGCAATGTTTGTTGTTCTTAAAAGGCGCACAATCACCCAAAAGTCATTGTGGTCATTTGTATTTGGTTTCCATGACGGTTTGTCCAATTGCATGATCTGATTGGCTGAATGCACTCAGGGAAATCATACAGAAAACAACATGCCAGCTACATGTATTTGAATAATTTTGTGTTACACAAAATTCATTCACGGTGTGCAATGACTTTTGGGCAAATGTAGGCCTTTAAGAAATCTTACTTTTTGTGAATGTCCTTTCCAGATATGGCCACTATGGTTGGTTTTTATGTTGTCAGTCGACCTTTCCTTGATAAGAATATCACAAAGTATGCAAAGAAAACTCATGATCAGAAAATGGAGGTTAGTATGACTTTGTTGAATTGTAAACTTAAGCTTGAACCAGTTGGTTGTTTTTGGATGCTGACTTTAAAGTGGCGTACTGCAGAATGCCCAGCCACTTGAAAGCGATGATGCCATAGTGCCGTAAGGTAAGGTAAAGTCTCTGTTACGAGCCTAGAAAGGCCCATCAGGCCGGCACTCATCTCCGGTTTCTGTAGCATGAAGCGACTAGGAGTATTTCTACTCCCCCCTGGTTGTGATGCTAGTCCATCGCATGGTTACCCCCAGCATTAAATTGGCCAGTACCCATTTATACACCTGGGCGGAGAGAGGCACCATGAGAGAAAAGTGTCTTGCCCAAGAACACAACACAATGTCCCCGGCCAGAACAGGAACCCGGACCACTCGATCCGGAGTCAAGCACTTTAACCATGAGGCCACCCCGTCTCCCATTATAGTGCCTTGAGAGAGGCTGCATAAACACCTTTCATTTATTTTAGTTGGAATGTTTGAGAGTTTTTTTTTTGTAGAGAATTTGTCTTCATTATAGGAGGAGGAAGCACCCCAGTTTTTTTGAACCAGTCACCTTTTGCTGCGGTCTTTTCTGTAAAATCATGATTTCACTTTATTTCCTCAGTCTTAATAGCTAAACCCTCCTCTTAGCACCTCTTTTAACACTGTTTGGAGAACTTAACACCATTTTACAGCTGTACCCTTAATATTTTGCAGGATTACTACAGAAGTGGTCGCATGTTGGTCAGAATGGCAGAAGCCATTGGACGTCTTGTGTTGGCAGGGAGAGAACTGACTACATTAGCGGGGTAGGTTATTGGTTTATTTAATACTCAACAAAGAAAAAAGGAATGCAATGGATAAAAAGCAGAATGGTTCCAATAAATTGAGAGGAAAAACAGTGAGCTTTTGACTGTTTTTCAATGAGATGGAACAGATAAGATTTTTCTGGTTTTAACCCATTTCATGGCATGATTGTTCTTTCCTATAAATGTAACCTAAACCTGACAGGTGATGATAAATGATCGCTGTTAACAGTGAGGTCATGAAAAGAGTTGTTGTGCGTGAAAATGATTGAGTCATATAAAAAAGTTTTCCATTTAAGTTGTGGAAATGTCAGTGTCATTAACAATGGTCCTTTTCCTTACTACGCTAATGTCCAGGTGATCTCACATCATTTAGGATGTTATCACTCCTGGGCTTAAACCGCTTAAAAGAAGCAATTTTGAGAAAGCAATCTTTGTAAAAAAGATGATAGTCTTTTAAAACTGGGGGAGAATGTCAAAGGTACTTGTAAAATGTTAACTAATCACAGCTGAATCATACAAGCCATATGACCACAAGGGACAAAAAAACGGACCCCTTCTGTTGGTGTTCTTGATGGCGTGTTTATAATTGTTTATAATCTCTCTTTTTGAAGGTATACCTCTAGGGTTTCTCAACTAATGCACGTACTCAAGGACCTGAATAAAGGAAAATACCAAAGAACAATGGTGACAACTCCTGACAGTTTGAATGAAGGTGATAACAAACCAGGTAAAATGCAAAGCATGAAGGGAAAGTTTTTTTTAGTAGTTGTTATTTAATCCATCACACTTATAAAGGATTTCATTCACAGAACCACCTCAAACAGCAAAATAAACAGCACCACAGGAAAGTACTGCTCAGTTGTAGCTTTCATTTGAATGGTCACACAGCAGATTTACACACACAGATTCAGAAGTTAGAACCACTTTGTACAGTATAATAACAGCACCACAGGAAACTACTGCTCGTCATCCAGTTGCTTTCATTTGAATGGTCACACACTAGGTTTACAACCACAGATTCAAAAGTTGGAACCATCGTGAACAGTACAATGAAAAGCACACTCTCAAATTACCGCTTGGTAGCTTTCAATTGGTTATAATGTTTTCAAGTCCATAATAAAACAACAATATGATGCACGAAGTAGAGGACTGCCGACAGCCACAGATTGTCATTGTTGATCTGCTGACTTGTTAAATCAAGATACTGTTCTTTCTTTTATGTCATTTGCAGAGAAAATTTCAGCAGCTTATTTAGATCCCAGTAAAGGGGAAATCGTGGAAGTTGATCATTTGATAAGGTAATTACAATTTTTTAAAAGGACCATATTTTGTGAGTGGATGTAATGGTTGTTAACCCATTGAACCAATGACCTCTGCAATGCCGGTGCATTGCCGGTGCAATGCCGGTGCAATGCCTACCAGCTGAGCTATGAAGCCACTCAGTTAGGAGCAGGTGATTATATTAAAAGAAATAATGAAATAAATGTATACATTTATTTCATTCAGGACGTTAGTTTGCTAAGCATTAAGCCTTTGCTTCCAAAGGGGGCCATTTTTCCTTGTCTATCATTATAGTGATTGGTACGTAAATTCTCCTCATTATTTCAATGAAATGTCAGTCAGAGAGGTATCAAGAAGGATATTAGCAGCTAAAGAGATGTGACCTTGACATAACACCAAATTCTCATGACTACCCAACGAAAAATCCATGGTACTAGTTAGGAGAATTAAAGTTTTGATCGTAGGAATGAAAGGGTTGAAGTGGTTTACTTCTTAATGGGAACCACTTTAATTGTAAGAATGATGATGATGAACTTTATTTAAGAGTGAAGTGTGTTCAGCGCTGAGGCACTAATATTTGGTACAATGTACAAATATCAAATCGAGTCATATCAAATCATGGGTTGGTTTTTGAGGAGAGGAGAAACCTGGACTACCCGGAGAAAAACCTCTCTGGGCAGAGTAGAGAACCAACAAACTCAACCCACGTGTGTCACGGGAATCGAACCCGGGCCAATTCACGTAACGCTAGAAACGTCAACTTTCGAATTTCTTAACGGT